>SNQJ01S0055521.1:95824-122023 GCA_010110895.2 Picea sitchensis
ACCTTTTGATGTTCAACCATAGTGACCATCTCCTCTTTGGGTTGAGCCAATGCTTGCTGGGCTTGTGTAAGCTCCACTTTTAGTCTATCAATGATGGCATTCTATTCTTGAGACTGATATGTTTGATATTCTTCCATAGCATCCATCTCATCTCTGGATTGAGTTAATGCTTGTTGGGAATGTATAATCTCTGCTTCTAGTCTATCAATAATACCACTTTGTTCCTGAGACTGAGATGCTTGATGTTCTGCCATAGTCATCAATTCATTTCTATTTTTAATCAAGCTTTGTTGAGACTGCATCAATTCTTCCTCCAATATCCTAATTGTGGCATCTTGCTCAAGGGATTAAGCTAGTTCCTCCGAGACTAGGGTATCTGTTTGTATCTCAACATCAATTGTTTCTGTAGGAAGTGTTTCTTTTGCTGTCATTATTTCTTCAGGGTCTGTCTGTTTCTCCACAGAGTTTGTAGTGACTGCTCTTTTAGGAAGAGGGCTTCTTCCTTGCACTCTGGGCCTTTTGTTTTTCTTTTTTTTATAAGCCTTATCATCTTGTTCTAGATGTTTTCTTAATTCTTTAATAATTTTCCTGAGTTTGCCAACTTTCTGCCTTAATACTTCAACCTTTTCAGCCCTTTTCTTCAATAGCTTGTTTTCACTTTTTATCTTTTTGATTCTCTTATGGATTTTTCCTAATTTCTGTTTGTGAGGGGTCTCGAGGTTTTCTTCATCCTGGTTAGTAGGTGGTTGTTCCTCTATTCCTTCCAAATGCTTTGTCTATCCAAGAGGGCTTCTTTCCTCAGGATGAGGTTCTTCCTGTGTTGTGTCTTATGGGAATGACATTTCAATCACAGGAAAATCTTCAGCAGGTTTTGAAGGAGAGGCTCGTTCTTGGTATTCTTCTGGCCTATTGGTATCTTTGTCAATTGAGGTCCCGAAACTCCCTAAAACCTGAGCTATTTCTATCTCATAGCTCTTCAAAAATTGTTCTGTCAAGTGTTCCAATGCTGGCTGGGTGCCTTCCTAACTGTTTCCTTGTGAGGCTTGTTTTGCCTGCTCAATTTCCTGAACATTTTCCTATAAAGACTGCTTTGTAATGTTCTAAATTTATTCAGGCTGTTTTGTTGTGTCCTGAATTTCTTCAGTCGTCTCTTGAATTTGCTTGGTCATTTCATGAATTTCTTCAGGCTGTCTTGTCTGTTTGCTTCTCCTCTTCCTCTCAATGGGGGTTTTAATAAAAAATGTTTCTCTTTTTCTCTTTCTCGTTAGTGCCTCTGTTTGTGAGGTTCAAGTCTCCGTAATTTGGACGGGGTCTGCTTCAACCTCAGGTTGAGTAGGTGGAACTTCTACTTGGGTAGTGGTCTCCCCTTCCTGTATCTCTTCAATTTCTTGTGGTGGGTCTTCATGGTATAATTCAGGTTATTCTAGTTGTAGAGGTCTATTGGCCTCAATAAGATCACGCCAGGTTAATTGAGTTTGACTCAAATCCTTATTTACTATCAGTTTAACTAATCCATGATGGCTGATGATAGTAACAAAATCTTTGGATTTTGCGTTCTTAAAGCAAGCTCATGTAACATGGAATTTAGGAAAAATGGTAGATTGATTACTAACCTTTTCTTGAGTTCCGCTAGTAGTTTGAGGTGGCATGGTCAGATTACATCGTATCGTCCATCATAGGTGATGTACCTCTAAATTACCCTTGCCAGTTCTTTCAATGGTTCGCTTAGAGTGCTGGGTTTAAGTCCCTTTCCCTTTTTGTCCAATTCCTCTCCAGGGTATATGAAGGATTCTACAGCTTCTTTGAGTGCTGCATATCTTCTTGTCCATTGAATGCATGAGTTAGGGAGACCTATAACCTCTACTACGATTTTCAGAGTAATTGGAATTCGTATATCCCGAACCATGGATATTTCTCCCTGTAAGTTCTGAAAGAATTCAAGCATGATGTTCGTATCATAACCTTGAAACTGGTTGAAGTACTCTGTCCACCCTAGACGGTGTAGGATTTCTCTTTCTTGCTCAGTTACCTGTAGTAATGTTGGATCCCTACACACACTTTGGCCACCCATATTTCTGTGAGAAAATGAGAACGACTGTCATTCCTGGTTGCAGACTTGGTTAGACCAGCTTGGAGAAAAATATTACCAAAAATAGAAAATATCAGGGATCAACGAGTGTATAAAAATGTGGGTTTTTCATTTATTACAATCATTACAATATTATCAGAAAGTGTGCCGAGCATCCACTCCCCTCATTAATGTGGAGGTCGACCTCGACCATCACCGTAGGTGAAAGTAATGAGTGTATGTATTTATGGTGAGAGGTAATGATAATGCCGCCGCCGCCAGTGGGGACCAATCATGTATAATTTTCAAAAATCATATTTAACGATAATCATAAATGATAGTCCACTTTTGTGGGAAATTCGAATTTATTGTACCTATGCTCAAAAAATGTTTTTAAGGATAAATAAGACGAATAAATTAAATTTGTTCATTTAAAAATATTCCACATATCATAATGTTGTTACTTTTCTTGAGTTATTGAGTATAACCTAAATGATAGCCCTGTTATTGAGTAAAGGAAATCTAGATACACACATAAACTTGGTGTTTTAGAGGTAAACTTACATACCACATGCAGAGCCAGTGCTGCCAGCAGGCATCCATAGCCTCGACATGGTTTCCTTTTAACCCATAGATGAGCTCGTATTCTTAATAAATATTTGAATCGTCTTTTCCCAAAAAGACCACTATCCTGGTTTGGTAGCCAGATGATGATAATTCCACTCACTAGATTGTAACTTAAGTGAACAAGCTAGCTCATGATGAGACCCCTTGTCGTTTGAAAAAAATGTCAAAGGCCATTGCCTTGGTGTGGTAGCCATAGTGGGAATGTCACTTATGTTATTATCCTATGATCGAGATAGGTTGGCTCGTGATGAGACCCCCTATTCTTTGTGGGAGAAGTTTATGACTTATATTTATTTGTTTTTATATTATTATTATTATTATTATTATTATTATTTTGTTTTAGGGTTCTATTAAGGGGGGATCATCTACTCCTTAAGAGTAACGGATGGCGTAAATAAGTGTAAGGATGCCAAGTAAAAGTGTGCTTAATATTCCTTATTATAATATGAAGGAAAATTATCATTAAAGTATATTGGTATGTGTATAGGGAAAATAAACAAATTATGGTAGTTACAGATTATGAACAAGATTTAAGATATTTCGAAGAAATTATTCCAAAAACAATTTGATAAGGTATAAGAAATAGTCCACAAAATAATGACAAATCGTTAGAAATAATGCTGGTAAAAATTACTTAGTGAGAGTCATACCCCAAAGGAATGGCTAACGTTTTAATAAAAATGAAGGAAAGGAACGAAAACAAGGAAAAACACAGAAGGAACAACAACTGTTCCTTTTTAGAATGCACAGAAGGACTCGAGATGAAGGAACGACAATTTCGAAGAAGGGAACGACAATTGCTCTGTTCAAATGAACAACAACTACACTCAAAGGAACAACAGTCATGTGAAAAGAAAGACAGTTGTTCTGTTCAAATGAACAACAAATACACTCAAAGGAACAACAGTCGCATGAAAAGAACGACAGTTGTTCCGTTCAAATGAAAAAAAACTACACTCAAAGGAACAATAGTCGCGTGAAAAGAACGATAATTGTTCCGTTCAAATGAACAACAACTACACTCAAAGGAACAACAGTCGCACGAAAAGAATTGCAGTTGTTTCGTTCAAATGAACAACAACTACACTCAAAGGAACAACAATCGCGCGAAAGGAACGACATCTGTTAAATTTTTAGCCACCTGATTAGGTAATTTTGGAAACCTCCCATGGAAAATGTATTTTTGCTTGAATCTAAGGCTGATTAGTCATCAACTAAATTCATTCAATTGTTATGGGTCAGTTTATTTCAAAATCAAGTATTGGATGGTCTGATTTCATTATAGTTTCCTGATCTCTATTGCGGAACATGACATATTCATTTTTCTATGGAAGACAGGGTCCGTGTGATAAGATAAAATAGGAGTAAGGAACAAAAAATAGTTCTAATTGTGTTTATTACAATTATCTTCCCTAGTTCTTATTTTCCAAAGCGACTTTCATAAAACTAAAAAAAAAACAAAACTATTAACTCAATTAGATCTATATAAAAAAACCATATACAATATGTACAGTGTCAACAAAATTCATCAATTATGGAGTTGGAGTGGCTGGGTTACTTTCCCAGCCAACCAAAATTTGAACGGTAGGGTCCTTACTTACTTCCTGGTAGAAAGATTCTTTTGAAGGTGGTTGATGGTAAAGTCATAACCGATGTCCATTGACCAGAAATGGAGATCCAGACCCATCGATGGTACTTAAAGTGACCGTTCCATTATCATGGACTTCATTAATTTCATATGGTCCCAGCCACTATGTTTGTAATTTTCCCAGAAAATCTCGAAATCTGGAATCATAGAGAAGCACTCAATCACCTTTCTTGAATGATTTCTTCTTGATATGTTTGTCATTCCAGGTTCCTCTCTATTGCTAAATAATGGTTGTGCGCTCCAAAAAAGACAGGTGTGCTTCATCCAACTCGTTGAGTCGCTTTTTATGTGCTTCTGTTAGATCTAGTCCAATTTCCTGGGCCATCCTTAGGGTATTGATATAAAACTCAATTGGGAAGATGGGTTCTTTACCATAGACTAGGTGATAAGGAGAGTAACCAGCGGTGTTATGACATGTTGTGCGATAATCCCATAAGGCATTTGGGAGCTCAGTAGCCCACTTCTATCGGTTTGTTGAGACCGTCTTTGTTAGGATTGCCTCTAGGACTTTATTGGTGCTTTCTAATTGCTTTTTTTCCTCTGGGTGGTATGGAGAAGTAACTCTGTGCTTAATGTGATAATTGTCCAGGGTGGTGGTGATTCTATGAGCTGTAAATAGTGACCCCCCATTAGTGATTACTTCCCTGGGTAGTCCATAGTTTACAAATAATTTACAAATAAATTTGATCACTACTTCTTCTGTTTCATTTGGTAAGGCTTCGACCTCTACCCATTTGGTCATGTAGTCCATTGCAACTAGAATATAGGCCTTCTGATTTGACTTTGGATTGAAGGGGCCAACAAAGTCTAGTGCCCATCTCTCAAAGGGTTCAACGACTACTTGTGCTTTCAAGGGAATTTCATCAGCCTGACCTGGTTTTCCCATCTGCTGACAACTATCATAGGTCTAGACGTATTTCTTTTCATCTCTGAATATTGAGGGCCAATAATATCCCATCTGTAAAATTTTCTGTCCAGTCCTGTAGTCTGAAAAATTCCCACCACAGGGCTCGTCATGTCCTACCTTCAGTATGTCGTAGATTTCGTCATCACGTATGCATTTGCAGATCTGGAGGTTTGCTCCTGTGTGGAAGAGATATCCACCGATCCAAGTGAATCGTGCGCTACAATGGACGATCAATTTTATTTCCCTTGATGATAGATGTGTCGGTAATTTTCCCGCTGCCAGATAATTTTCCACATTAGTGGACCAAGGTGGCTTTGTGGTGACGACAAATAGATGCTCATATGGAAATTGATCTTCAACTGTTAAGGAGTCATCTGTTTTGGGTATGCGGGACAGGAAGTCTGCGACAAAATTTTCTCTCCCGGGTCAATATTTGATGGTTATATCAAATTCCTGTAATAGTAATAACCACCGAGTAACCCATCCATTAGTAATCAGTTTATTAGCTGGATATTTAATAGCAGAATGATCAATATACAGAATAACTAGATAGCTTGTTATATAATGACGAAATTGATTGATGGCATGTATAAGAACTAAAATTTATTTTTCTGTTACAGTATAATTAAGTTTATCTGGAGTAAGATTCTTGCTAATAAAATAAATGGTGTAGGGTTTCTTGTCTTCTTCCTGTCGAGGGACAACGCCTATGGAAATATCTGATGCATCGGTGGAGATGTGAAATGGTATTTTCCAATTTGGTCATCTCAACACCGGTGTTATCGATATCAGCTTCTTGAGTCCCGCAAATGCCACATCACACTTGTCAGACCATTGAAACTCCACATTACCAGTCAAATCATGTAAAGGTGCAGTGGTTCTTGCAAAATTTTCCATAAATCTGCGTTAGTATCCTGAAGCGCTAAGGAAACTTTAACTATGTACCTCAGTTTGTGTGTGTGGTGTAGGTAAATTAAGGATTACCTCTATTTTTGACGGATCTACTCTAATTCCATATGAAAAAATGTAATGCCCTAGTACCACACCTTCTGTCATCATCATGTGACATTTTTTGTGGCTTAAACATAACCTAGTAGCAATGCACCGTTCTAGTACCTTCTCCAGATTGTTCAATGCTTGATCGAAGTCGTCGCCATAAGGAGTAAAGTCATCCATGTAAAATTCAATCCCTTCACTGATAAAATCACTAAATATTCTCAGGATGACCCTTTGGAATGTGGTTGGAGTGTTGCAAAGTCCAAAGGGTAATACTTTGTATGCAAAGGTACCCCGGGGGCATGTGAATGCAGTTTTATCTTGATCTTCTGGGGCAATCTGGATCTGATTGTAGCCACTAAAACCATCTAGGAAAGAAAATAAATTCTTTCCTGCCAAAGTATCCATGACCTGATCGATGAAAGGTAAGGGGAAGTGGTCCTTTTGAGTGGCTTTGTTAAGTTCCCTGTAGTCGACATAGATTCACCATTTCCCATTTTTTATGGGGACGATGACTAATGGGGAGACCCACCGACTATCTGAGATAGGGTATATAAAATCTATGTCCAACAACTTTTGTAATTCTTCTTTAACAATATCCCTGAGGTGGGGATTCAATATTCTCTGCGGCTGTCAGATATGTTGGGCATCTTTCTCAATGTAAATGTGGTGTGTGCATAGTTGCAGATCAATACCTTTCATGTTAGAATACTCCCAGGTAAAAGCTTGTTGGTATTTAGAAAGGACTTGAATCATATTTTGTTGTTGTTTCTCATCTAAATTGGCATTGATGTTCAGAGACTTCCCTGGTGTGATCTCAAAAGATTTTTTGTTATGAACAAAGGTAGTCAGGAGTTGTTGTTGCATTAAATATTCCAATGATTCTCCCTGTGCTTCACAGTCTAGAACAACTTGGAGCATCTGGAATGTTGGATTACCCATGGTGGTTGGGCTATTAATAAAACCATTGATTACGTCATCCTCTAGCTGGTTCTTGAGTCTGAGAGCTTCTTCCATCATGAGAGGGGCTCGTAAATCCTTTTCTGGATACCGTGGTGGTGGTAATTGTGGATATATGAAAGTCAGGCTTGGCTTGGTTGGAGGATATAAGATGAGATTTTTTGTGACACCTCCTCTAGAAATTTTCATATTACCCGTTTGACATCCTATGTATGCATCAACTGTTGGGAGCCATGGTCTGCCTAGTATCAATGGATGCCCTTTGAGTCCATTTCTTGGGTTGATGATGAGGAAATCCGCTGGATATTCCCAAGAGTTGACTGATATTGCTATGTCATGTAGTGTGCCGACTGGTCTAACCACTTATCGATTAGCCAATTGTAACATAATTGGGGTGGGTTTGAAGGAGTCAAAACCTAGGGTTTTGCAGGTTTCCATAGTCAGGATATTGATGGCCACCCCCAAATCAACTAGCGTATTTGGAAAAGAACAACCCTAGATCTAAACTATTACTATGGGGTTCCCTGGATCTTCATATTTGACTGGTTCTTGTCTACCTAGAATTAGATTAGACAAGGCTCCTACTACACAAACTATTGATGATGAATTTTTAATTTTCCTAATAGGCTTCCTCCCACATAGTTCCTTGATCGTCTTTGCATATATTGGAATTCTTGCAGAACTTGCAAGAGTGGGATCTTGACATATGAATTCTTGAGTTCCCCTACAATGTCGAAGTTAGGATAGACGATAGGTTTTTCTATCATCAATCTTTCAGGGAACGGAGGGGAATGAGTTGCATCATTATCAAGATCCTGTGACTCAAATGTGTTCCCCCCCTACTTGATTTCTTCTATTATTACCACAGTCGAGGGCGTTGTTGTTGGTTGTTTGTTATTTTCCTTCTCATGCTCTTGGAAAACATTATTTTCTTCAGGAGAGATTATACGCCCCGATCTCAATCGGAGTTCATTGCACCCTCCCGATTTTGTCTCCTCTTCCCCATTCTCCATAATATGGATGAGCTGAGCTGGTCTATTATTAAAATTTGGGTGGGGCTGGGCTGGTAATTGAGGGCGCAATTGTGATTGAGGGTTTTGGGGCAGTTGGAGTGGAGCTTGCAACGTGGGTTGGGTTTGAGGGGCCATCCCCATGGGTTGATTGTTTATCCCCATGGGGCGCTACCAATTATGGTTCCAATTTGGGTTTTGGGCAGTCGTATTAGGCCACTATGGAGGGTAGGGGTTGTTATTTGAGTTTTTCCAGGACGAGGCAGGGTATTGTGAGTTAGGCCAGGTGGAACCTTCAGTTGGTTGATTCTTCCAGATCGGATTTACAGATGGTTGGTTTGGCCAAGTGGGATTTGTAGGTGGGTATTGCTGGGGCTCCCGATTCTCATTAGTAAACGACTGGTTCTGCCATGTATTACCAGAATTTTTATGCGAATTATACTGTCCAGAAAAGAAAGAGGAGGGGTACTGGAGTGTATTTGGAGGGTGAGAATGCCATTGACAACGCTAAGCCATCAAATATAATGGTTTTGTTTCCTCTTCTGCTCCTCTAAAGACAGATTTCAGTCCAGGGAGTGATGGTTATTTATCCGTGTCATGATCCTTGGCGCAAATAATGCAAACCCAAACCACATCCAAAGGACATTCCCTTGGACCATCCTTTTTTCTGCATCTGTGGAAAAATATGGCCAAAGTCTGTTATGCTTTTGCTTGTTTTTGTTTGGCCTAAAATACATCCAATTGTGTAGTCAAAGTGCTCAGAATATCTGTTTTGAAATTTTCTAAGAGATTACCAACTTCATCTCGTGTAATGCCCCCATTGCTAATGTTTCTATTTTTGGTGAGGGAAGTTTGCATTCCCGATCTGGTCCATGTACTTCCTCGTGAGCACCCGATGGATAATAGAATGATGTTATCATAAGTTTCTTGATAAATGTCACCCTTCCCCATTAGATTCAAAGTTTCTACCCATTCATCCTTCATACCTTTAATCAGAGTTGCTTTAAGTACTTCACCTGGTAATGTACCATAGGGTGATCTCCGCAAGTTATACTGAAATCTCTCAACATATTCTTCTAATGATTCATTTTCTTTTGCAGTCATTTGAAAGATTTCATATTTTAGGTCCATGTTTCTACAATAAACCTGATATTTTGTCAAGAAGCCTTGTTTCATCTCATCCCATGAGTTAATGGTTCCACCTCCTAATCCCATACACCAGTGTAGAGCTGCTCCCTTAAAGGTAGAAGGGAACAATTTTAATTTTTGGGGTTCAGAGGTGTAATCATACCCTTTACATAGGACATTGAATTTGAATAAGAATGCATCCGGGTATTCTAAAATCAATCCATGGAAGGTTGGCAGGTTCTGTAGGGAGATTGCTTTCATGGGAGAATTGGCGATTGGATCAACTATCAGATATTCTAACGTGGAGGTCTGGGGTCATTGTTGATTTGGTTGTGCCATTTGATTGAACATGTGCCAATAATCTTCATGAATTTCTTGATCTGGGTGTTCTATTCGAGGTGGTTGATTATTTGATCCTATAGGGGATTTGATTTCACTCCCTCTATCTGGGATTTTGGGTATGCCTTCTTATTTTATAGGAGATTTAGGATCAAGGGGTGGTGATGGGTCTGACTTGGAAACCCCGCTGGTTTCTCCTTCTCCCTCCTCCATATTACGAGAATTTCCCTCGTCTAAAGGGTTGAGGGGTGGAAGGTCTGTGCTTTGAAAGCTTTGCTCAGTCCCTTCAGTTTTTCTATGAATATCAACATTGGCTACAGTTGGTGAAACTGATTCCTGAGGGATTCAGATAGGTCCTTTCCTAGGTTTGACCGAAGCTTGAGATTCATCTTTTTGGATGATGTCGTCTATGAAAGTGCTTTTCCCAGGGAGCACCGAGCCCTGGTCTTTGGTAGTTTTTGGTGGGGGTTTTGGTTTTTCAAGATCTTTCTTCTTATTCATACATGCTTCATGCAAAAAAGAAATTAAAAAATAAACACCTATGTTACCTCTTAAGTGTCAACATGAGGTAAGCGTTGGCATAAGCATCTTACTTATTGTCTGCATAGGTTCTTACCTTTCATCTTCAATACCTGGTCTTCTAGAGACACAACCTATGCTGCCTTTGAAATTCTCCCCGACAACGACGCCAAAATGTTGGGGTTTAAAGATGTCTAAAAGCAACCTTAGTTTAACATTAATTTATCAACCTTGAGGATTCGTCTTTTATCTCAAGAATATCAACAAAGTATATGCAAATAGCTCATAGAGGCTAAAATCACGTAGTTAAAGAAAACCTGAGTTTAGCCACAATCAAGTTCCTCAAATGTTCATTAAATATTCTAAGACTAAGATCTTACTTAATGGAATTGAAATCTGATTACTAACATGCTACGAATGAAAATGAACTAACTAATCTATTGAATTCATTTAACTAGAAAGCAGTAATTGAATCTAAGTAAAGACCTGCAGAAGTAACTATCAACTATGAATCAAATTGTTGGAAAGGAAATAGCCAATTACTCTATCTGTAGAAGAAAACAACAATTATAATCTAATCAAAAGGGACAACAAATGTAACTTTAATTGAAAGGAACAACAATTGTAACTTAATTGAAAGGAACAACAAATGTAACTTAATTGAAAGGAACAACATATGCAAATATAAGGAAAAGGAACAACCCATATGAAAATGTGAGGAACTGTCAAGAAGCAAACTACATCAATGGAAGTTGGAACAACAATTATTAATATTCAAACCAAAACATCTATGTCTTATAAGAAATCAACAATAAATCATTAACAGACTTATGCATCTATCTTTAACTATTGTAAAGGAAATTTAAATCATAAAACTGAAATCAAAAGATATACGATTACAGATTGAAACAGTAACTCCTTTAGACTGGGCCCTTGGTCCTCAAAAGCACTACCACTAGAAACTCAGTATGTAGAAATGGTGAAAACGTTCAAAGCTTTTATTAATTCCATAGTTGGTACGCCATTTACAAAAACTGCTTGCGCAGAGCAATTATAAGTTCTGAATAATTGGATACAATTCTTCTTCTCACCCTTTCAGGATCTATTACCCTCTATATATCACAATAATCTGGGTAAATTAAGCCATCCCAAGGATCGAGAGATCCTCAGGATTGCTTTACTATTATAAAGTTACAATATAGAAAATCAATCATCTTCAAAACTACTTTGCGCCAGAAGTCCTCAACCTCCAATAGCTTGCACATCTTCAAGATCTCCTTTGTTATCTCGGGTTTGACAACATTTATCCAATCCTGTAACAAAATCAAACAATTCCAATTGTATTTTAGAATCTTATTTAATATAACTTAAATAATAATACTAGAAGACATTAATCATTTTCTATCCTATTTATCCCTAATTAACCAAAAAGTCAATTAAGATTATATCTTGAATTGTGGAAATAAGTAAGATATTTGTACCTTTTTCATAACCCAACACTTTTGAATCCCTCTATGGAAGGAAATGCAACATTCCAATCAGCTGAAACAACCCAGTAGACAGAGTTACAATTGGGTTGGATATGCTAAAGGAAATGGAACAACAAGTGATTCAGATCAGAAAAAATATGAAGATATCTCAAGATAGACAAAAAAGATATGCAAACCTGAAAAGGATTCCCAGAGAGGTCAAAACAAGGGATCATGTGTATCTCCAGGTTAGACCGAGGAGAATATCCTTGAGGATGGGAGCTTGTGCCAAGATGGCACCTTGGTATTGTGGACCCTTTGAAATTTTTGATAGAGTGGGACTAGTAACCTATCGACTAGCACTTCCTCCCACAGTGAAAGCACATAATTTTTTCCATGTTTCATTATTAAAGAAGTATGCACATGATTCTAATCATATTATTGACTGGTCTCTGATTCATGTGGAACTCAAGGGAGAGTTCCTACCAGAACCTCAATGCATAGTAGACAGAAAGGAAACCCCACTCAGGAACATAACCATTGCATAGTTCAAGGTGTAGTGGAAACACTTTGGCCCAAATGAGGCTACATGGGAAATGGAGGATTCCATGAGACAAACATATCCATTTTTGTTTGCTTCTGTACATACAAAGCACATCGACAGGTAGAACATCGAGGACGATGTTCCTTTAGGGGGAGAGGCTTGTAATACCCATGTTTCCCCCTATTTTTAAATATAACTATAACTGGCCAAGAGACTATGGAATACTAAATATGTGTGAATGTTTGATTTGATGAACCTTTGTATAAAGGATCAATGTATGAATTTTCTATTATTAATATAATTTGAATTTGAATATGTGTTGTACAATTGCTGAAAGGGGGAAAGTTTTCCAAGATAAACCATGAATTCTATGAGAGAGATGGTGCACAGAAACCAATTATGGTTGATATAACCCTCACCAGACCAATACCTACTAGGAGTAATTTCTCAACAGTCCTCTGACCCAGAAATAAATTACCAGTTAAGATGGTAGCTGGAAGGCCATCCTCAAGAGTTAATGAGGAGATGGGGTAGGCTACCCATATGTAAGGATTACAGGCCTGACCATGAATGGGGATTTGGACCCATGCAACCTTGTTGAGGAAGGAAAGAAATGAGGTAATTTAGGGACAAAGACAGATGGGCGAGACAACAGAGTAGAGAAAACATTCTCCTGAGAAGAGCAGGAGGAAACTTTGATTCTTAAGTGGAGAAAGGAAAGATGAGCAATAAGCTCGATCTGGCTATAAGAATCTTGGGGTATGGTTTTGCTACAAGATGATACACGAGGATGACGAGTGAATGAGGAAGTACTCATGCAGACCTCCTTGCTTGGAGTAGAGAAAACCAGTTGCCCAGTTTCTATGGGAGAAGGAGAGTAACCTTCATCCCTGACTATTGTGGAGCAAAGAGAAAGAATCTCCCTCAGAGAATCATGGTCTACCTTGGGGGTGGCTAGTGGTAAATCTAGTAGGAGTGGTTGTGCCTATGGTTGGGAGGAAACAAACACCCCTTTTAGTAGTTTCTTCACATTTTCCATTGCTGATAAGTATTTTCATACGTTGTGTATTATATTGGATGTGATGATGAAATGTTTGTGTTTAAGATTCCATTTCTCAGTATTTGAACAGTTGTTAGAAATGTTCTTTGATTTATATAAACGGTTATATCTATGTGATATTGGACTTATCTCAGTTTAAATGTTAGAGAGTCATGGGATGTGATTCCGTAGGAGAGTCGAGGTAGGATCAAATGAAGTGTATAAGTCCTACAAACCCTGTGAAGTTTAACTTAGCAGTAATGTTGAGTCTGAAATATTTGGGAGAAGGGTGATTTCCCCTTAGAATATTTTCCCATATGATCGAGGTTTCATGCCCATGTCCTTAACCTTATTTCTGCTAAAGGGTTAGCGTTTATCCCCTAGATTTCCCAAAGTATCCATGTGACTAGGGCCTAGGAACCTTGTGATAGCTCAAAAGGAGCTAGCCAGTTCGGCTTTGAGACTTTGGGACTTATGACTCCACAATCCTTGAAAGTAGAGAAAGGCCCAAATCACGAATCGATGAGGACCTTTGATCTAGGGATCTAGTATGGATCTCTCTCAACCGTCAGATTAGACATAGGAAGGGAGGTGTTAAGCACTTCGACGAAGTCTTACTTCGGGAGATTTGGAATGGTCCAGTCCTGAAACTCCTGAAGGTCAGAGTCACAGAGTTAATCTGGACCATTGAAACTGGAGGGACATGTGTCCACAGATTCGATGTGGTCTAGAGGGAAATACAAGAGACACACTCACTAAACTCTTGAATACTGAACTGTCAAAGTAACGCAAGTCGTCAATCCTCGGATCCTTCGGGATCCTTCCGAACCGTCGATCTAAGGGACCCACCTTTGACTACCCAACTAGCCAGGAACACGTCATGGAGAGACACGTGGCCCCTATTCATTCCCCATCAAGTATCTACCATTAAACTAAGACCGTTGGATGATGGGGTATGTGGCAAGTGATCCCATGGTTCGGAGACTTCGTACTCTAGAGGATTTTGGAAGAGGGTTTTTAAGGTGTGAAAACCACCGAATTCACAAACACCAAAGTAAATCTCGACCGTTGGTTGAAGAAGACATGTGGCACAAGATCCGAGAGTCTAAGGACTCGAATATTCAGAGGATTTGTGTCACGAGGATTTGGTAGGTGCTGAAGCCTGGAGCCGCAAAGTAATGAGAGCCATATATCTAAGGATCTACATGGAATCCTATCGACTGTTAGATTGACGGGATGAACAATTAACCATCTAAGATGACGTGGCTTGATGAAATCATCCGAGGTGATGTGGACCTGCATTATGCGTGCCACATGTCACCTAGTTTTGGATGATTCACACACTCGTTGTGCCTATTAGAGGACGACACATGTCACCCCCTATCAAGGACACATGTCATCCTTGGACCCTCACCACGTGTCAATTTATGGTTCATGTCCGCCTAACCTAAGTGGTTGGTGATGTGTCTGGGACTCTGAGAGTTTGGATAGCTTCGGGAGTTTGAAAGATGAGGGGCGTGGTAAAATTTAGGAACGCCCAATGAAAATCGTCGAACGTCGAATGCCGAAGGGCTAGGGGCACGTGGCGATATTTCAACATTTCATGGATTTGGAAAAAGGTGTGTTACACATAGATCATCGAAGCCCCCTCCTTATCGTAGGATCTCGGCAGAGGATGTGGACCGTGGATCTCCTCCTCGGTTCGACGATCTGAGATTTTGACAACATTTTTGGGAACTCCCAAAGTTTGAGAACTTCCGAAGCACCAAAACCTTGCTAACACAGGCTCTTAGCTCCTAGTTTTCAGCTCGAGGTCACGAGGAGGATACCGCTAGCTGGTTTAATCACTTAGTGAGAGATGTAAGCTTCAAGAAGTTCCTTTAAGAGGGTTTTTCTTAAGCAAGGGACCAAATATGAACCAGGGAAAATGAAAAAATGATGCCCCACCCTAGAAAGGCTATTTAGGGGTTGGGTGTGTTACAGAGAGCACCATAAAAAAAGGGTTAGATCATCAAGATAACATTTTACAACCTTCAGTACATACCTAAATTTATCATCTACAAATATAGATCTCCATTTTCTTTCTGCTTCTTCTGCTACACGATTTCTCTCAAAGATTTGTGTTTGTATGTCTGAGACTGGGCATAAGGTTGAGTTTGAATGTTTTTATTTTATTCTTCCAGGCCTCTATCTAAAAATATCAATATGATTATTTTAAAACCATATATAAGACTGATAATGTAAACCAGGTTTGTCTAATTGATTCATGGAGGTTTAGTCCTTGTGTTTGGAAGGCTCTATTTATGAGCATTAGTCAATCGGTTTATTGAAATGGCTTGTAATGTGAAATACATTTTATGTATTGAACTCCTCAGAGAACTATTTGGGGGATTTTTTTTAATGATTTCTCAGAATTTTAGATTTTTGAGTATGATATTTTGGAGTGTGCTTATCATATTCTTTTCAATTTTAAATGCAATACTCATTTAAATTTCTCTGAAGTGATCAACCCCATTTCATTCTTTTTCTTATGATAAAATATGGTTGCATATTCTTCTTGCATGTGTTTCATAGGGATGTTATAATGATGTTATTTTGACATTGAAGTATTTATTATATATTTTTATTGTTAATAATCCGCTTGGTCCATTTCCAGGAAAATGTCTCACTCAAGGAGAAATGTAGTTATCAATATCCGTTTTATATAAAAACTAAAGAAATACAATATTTGGGGATTGATGTTTAAAATTCTCCCATTTGACTGTCTAGTCCAAGAATATTGGCTATATATTTCAAACAAACATATAAGAGTACGATCTCTTCAAAAACACAAGGGGATTTTATCCTCATGATGTAACTTAAAGACCGTAAAAAAATATTTTAGATCGACATTTTTGTCGACCATATTGGGGGTGATCTATTTTCAAGGTATTTGAGGCTTTGTTTCAAATTTGATTGAGGAACCAGAGTCTCCATGGTTCAATGTTTTGAAAAGGATATTCAAGAAGATTGCTACTTTTTCTAGATTCACGTGTGTTATTAAAACATTATTCAGATATATTTGAATGACCTGAGAGATAATGTTCCTGGATCTTTGGGAAAAATTAAAATATCAATATCTTTGAAGAGACAAGAACCACCAAATATTTGGGAGGATGAACTCCCAGTAGACTCCACTGAAAGAACAATTGAAAGTCCTGACTACTCCATTGGAAAGATTCCAGAATCTCAAGAAAATCCTCATTGCGACTTTGCCAAAGAATTTAATTCATGACATGATGATCCTTTTCCTTCTCCACTAATCCCATCAATGGATTTCCAAGATGTAGAAAAAAGGAGAGATACCCAAAGAAGAAAACAATTGCATAGTATCCCTTTAAATATGCAAGGAGTAGATTATCAAATGCCATACATTTCTATTGAAAAATTCCATACAATACTTGGGAATACTTCGAAGGATGCAGAACAAAATTTGTTTAAATTCATAAGTACATGTGATGTTTTCAATATCTCTGAAGATAATATTAAATGTCGTTTATTTTCACAAACTCTACATGGTAATGCTCATGAATGGTTCTTTTCATTGCCTCATGGGACCATTACCAGTTGGGATGTGTTGTAAACTTCATTTTCTAAAAAGAACATCCCAAGAGTGCACCCACAAGTCTTTTCTTGTGTTTTCAATATTTATTCCCACCCACCCTCTCCAATATGGGCACAAGACAATCAAGTGAGTGATTTGGAATAAGTATCTAATCAAAGATTGTAAATTTTATTTGAATCATGTCATATTGCTGAAATTGAAAATGAGAATTCCAATTTGTAAGTGTAAGGATTCAACCTCTCATATACTCCATATGAGGATATTTCAGAAAACAAGTTTGAGAATAAAATTGAGGAGTCTCCACCAAATACACAACAAAATTTCAGCCAACATGCTCATGTGGAAAATGTTGCAATAGGTTTTCAGTGGTTGTATCTTGATGATGAAAAGTCACAAGAACATTGGAAACAAGAAGATTTGGTGGAAGAAATTAATATTGAGAAAAATGATGGGCAATATTGTCAATGGATGAAGAAAGAATGCTTTTAGGACATTGCCAATGAGTCAAGAATATTGGATGTGGTTGGGATAAGGAGAAAGATGAAAATATTTTCAAATTAGAAAATTCTCATCCAACCAAAGATTGCAACACTCATGATAAATAAAGAGTTGATTTTATTGAATCAGGGTTCCAAAGTATCATTGGCCAAGCAATGCAATAAGATTTTGGACACATATGGCTCAGGTTTACTTCAATATACTTCGAGCATGATTTGGAATCCTTGATAGCAACCCCAATATGTTCCCCAATTCTGGAGTTCATTCCATAGATTATTTGGATGCTTGGATGGCTCCATTGGAAATCTACTTACACTTGAAAATCATCGCTTCCTCCAAGTAGGTTAGGGTAGATAGATATTGTTTATACATAGTTTGTTTCTTCAGTCAAAGTTTTTCATAATAAAGCAGTCGCTAGATGGAGATAATGTTTGAATATGACTCCATATCCCAATGGAGAAGGTAGTTGGACCAATATTATGGATTCTCTGCAACCCACAGGGGGTTACTGTCCCATAGTTGGATCCATATGTTGATGTGTTTTCATGCATCAAATAGAGACCCATTTTTTTTCAAACTTGAAAGGTTCTAAATAATCTTCAATTGTTGATCATGAAGGCCCAACAAGTTTCCAATCAACTTCAGTTCTCCAGTTATTCATAATGAAAGGTTAACAAAGATGTTTTCTTTTTGAAACAAAGAGATATAAAGGAAATGACACTAAAAACAAGGAAAATACTTATGTCAATATTCTCTCTAAATAGCTCTATATATCAACTATGTTTATCACTTTACGGAATCTAAAACAAACCTCATATGCCCGAGACATGCCATTTTTATACCATATATTGTTGCCTCATACTTAGCCATTTTTTCATTTTCCTCATTATCTACTCTCCACACTTTATACTTAGCCATTTTCCCTTGTTTACACTATACTCTCCTTATTCACTACTCTCCATACTTAGACATTTTTCTAATCCTCCTCACCATTTCCATACTTCACCATTTCCTCATTTAACCATTTCCATACTTCACCATTTCCATACTTAATCATTTACATATTTATCCCATTTCCATTTTCATTATTCATTTCCATGTTCATTTTCATAATTCGCTTTATTTTCCATTTCCACTTATTGATTTTCATTATAATTTTCATAATACATTATAATTTTCCATTTTCCATTTTCTATTTTTCATATTCCATTTTCTATATCCATTTTCCTTTTTCCTATTTCTATTTCCATTTTCCATATTTCATATTTCATGAATTACCAAGTTTTACTCATTTTTACACTTAGTCACTTTTTTTGCGATGCGAGAGTGATGATGTGGGAGACCAACATGTTCCAGACACACATTTCCCCATGTATCGTAACTCGCAAGCCTGCGACCCTCATTTTCCACCTTTATCTTCCGCAAATTGCATGAGTCGTATACTTAGTTTATTTTTACTTCTAAATGTGGATGTAGGAGACCATACCCTCATTTACACCTTCCACTCTTGCATGAATTATAACCTGCATGACTTATCTTATTTCTTTATTTAGTTTCACACTTAGTCTATTTTCTCATTCCGGATGCAGGAGTCCTCCCCTTCCACCATTTCCATCTCATCATGTCTTGTGTCCCGCACCCACAATCCATGTCTTGTGTCCCGCACCCACAATCCATCCTTCACTATAATTCACTTTTCATTTCCATTTTTGTACGTCATACTTAGTCATTTTACTTATTTTTACCTCCTCACCTACCTCCTTTATCTCCGCATTAAGGAAAATCCACAAACACTTCATTTAATTTTTTAATATTATTTCCTAGACTAAGTTTCTTCCCCTTTTCGTGGACCTACCATATTGGGACATGTTCTATGACATGGAAATATCCTTGGGTGACACATGGAAGTGAGGTGGACCTACCCCTGGGTGATGAATAGGCGATTATTGGTCAACCAAAACATTACTAAGGCATGAATTTTTCTAAGGCACGAGAACTACACTACGGATTCCATAAACTCCTTTATTTCATACATGAATGATAAGGACGAAACTTTCATTATAAACAATAATTGTTTCTCTTACCAATTGAATGTGGGACGAAAAAAGGTAGAATCAAATCAAGGAACAAGATTTATCCACGAACTAGATCAACAACTCATGAGCAATGAACTTCCTAAGCTCATATATTGAGTTCCCGATGTCCATTTTGGGAAAAAAAGAGCTCTTCAGAAAGGTAATTTGAAAAGGAAGGCAACGGGACATGTTTAAATGGATGAATTTGGCCAGAATATGTCTATAAATTAAAATAACATTCAAATCTTTTTGCAATGCTTCTTGGGAAAACTATTTGGAACCTCAACTCTCGATGTTATAAGTTGAGATCCAAACCTCCAAATATCGGTAAATATGGCTCATTGGAAATAAAAAATAATGAATATGATTTCTAGAATGGTTTCCATGGCTGAGAATGCACTTATCATTCTCATCAAATTAAAATATAGTCGATGCTTTTTAGGCAGTTAGCTTCAAATTTTGGAAATTAAAGTTTATTAAATAACTTTTATAAAAGAGTGAATGTTCGACAACATAGGTATTCCAACAGAGAACGAACACCTTCAATAAAAACTCACACAACTAGATAAAGGATCAACACATTGATGTTTTTATGTGGTAAAACCCCTACAGGGAAACATCCATGACCCCAACCAACGCAACCACTTGGAGCAGTTTATTAATGAAAAATAAAAAGATTACAAAGAGATTTTACAAGAGAGTTTCTCACAATCGATCATCGACAAATGACCCTCCATTCTCTTTAAATAGATATCATGGGCCAATAGGGTGTCAAGCCATAGATCAATGGTCATTAAGATCGAGGAGAATATGAATCGTCGGATCACTCTATGTCAGGAACATATCGTGACCATCAGATTTACTAACTAAAAATGCATACTAATGCATACTAAAGAAACACACTAAGAGACACACTTTTACCTAATGAGACATTAGACCAAGTAGATCTTAACTAACTCCTAAGTGTCTAAATATCCTAACATCCCCCCTTAAGAACAACTTGGGATATGATTGAAGGATATACACAATAGGAGAAGGAAGGAGGCATTAGAGTCTATCCCCCCTTAATGAAAACTTCCTGAACTCCTAACATAGATTGAAGTTTGGAAAACTTCGCTTCTGTAAGATATTTTGTGAAAATGTATGCAACTTGATCTTCTGTAGGACAAAAGAGAACTTCAATAACTTGATCATGAATGAGCTTTCTGATGAAGTGCATGTGTAGGTCGATGTGTTTGCTACACTGATGTTGAACTGGGTCTTTGGTGAGCTTGATGGCACTTTGATTGTTGCGCCAAAGACTGGTCGGATGTTGCTGCTGGAATCCAAACTCTGAAAGGATATGTCGAAGCCACAAGGCTTCCTGACTTGCATTTACTGCTGCTCGGTATTTTACTTCTACCGAAGAAAGCGAAATAGCTTATTGTTTCTTACAGGCCCAAGTGACAGGTTCTGAACCAAGGCTAAAAACATAACCTGCAGTAGACTTCTGATCATCAGGGTCGCCATCCAAATCTAAATCAATGAAACCAACCAATAAAGGAGTCCCCCCTGAATTGTAATGTATCCCGAACTGAATTGTACCACATACATAATGAAGTATCCTTTTAGTTTCTTTCCAATGTATTTCATGGGTTATTTTCATATACCAGGCAACAAGACCAACAACAAAGGAAAGATCAGGACGGGTATGAGTCAAGTATAAGAGGATACCAACTAACTGATGGTACAGGGTGGCATCAACTTTGGGAGAAGTACAGGTGGCAATAATATTGACTCCATATTGGAAGGGAGAAGGGGCTGGTTTACAATCGTCCATGTGAAAGCGACAAAGAAGGTCACAAGAATACTTAGTCTGGGAAAGAAAAATTCCTTCATTGGTTTGCAAAACTTGGAGGCCAAGGAAATAGTAAAAAAATCCTAAGTTTGTCATTTAAAATTTATTCTTAAGGCTAATTTTCACATGGTTTAAAAGTTTTTAGTCACTACCAGTAAGGATAAGGTAATCAACATAAAGGACAAGGATTATGAGATGGATTCCTACTTTATTGGTATAGACATTAGGATCAAAATGGAATCTAGAGAATCCAATGGTAATAAGAAAGTTGTCCACTTTGTCATACCAAGCTTGGGGAACTTGCTTAAGACCATAAAGAGATTTCTTAAGGAGACAAACAAGGCTAGAGTCATTCTGGGCATAGCTAGGAGGTTATTCCATGTAGATTTCTTCTTGCAAATATCCATGCAAGAAGGACAATTTAACATCCATCTAATGGACCTCCCATTTATGTGAGGCAATAAGGGAAAGAACAAGGCAGATGGAATTCATTTTGGCTACAGGGGAAAAGGTTTCATTATAGTCAATTACTTCAACTTGGGAAAATCCTTTGGAAACTAACTGAGCCTTGTCTCTTTCAACACTTCCATATGATGCATACTTATTTCTATAGACCCATTTACATCTGATAGATATAAAAGAGTAGCAACCTAGAAACAAATAATATAAAACCAAAATAATATTGTGCAAAAATTTAAAAATGACGTATTCAGATTTTATACCTCCAGATCTGACTGAAATGGCCGTATCTTGGGAAAATAGAAACCTTTTCGAGTGAAACAAAAAGTGTTCATGACTGAATCAAGCACTCTGGATGAAATGGAGCAGTCCTCTCAGCCCAAAAATGTATGGAAATTGTAGAAAATAGAGACGAGGCAACTCGAATTCATGATCTCGATCTACAATAGGAGTGAGTCTTCAAATAGGCTTTGATACCATGTTCGACAACCCAATAGAGGACATACACCTTCAGTAACCACTCACACAACCAGATCAAATATCAACACACTGATGTTTTTACGTGGTAAAACCCCTACGGGGAAACATCCACGGCCCCAACCAACGCGGTCACTTGGAGTAGTTTATTAATGCAAAAGAAAAAGATTACAAAGAGATTTTACAGGAGATTTTCTCACAATCAATCATCGGAAAATGACCCTGCATGATCTTTAAATAGAGATTATGGACCAATAGGGTGTTAAGCCATGGATCAATGGTCATTAAGATCGAGGAGAATATGAACCGTCAGATCAATCTATGTCAGGAACGTATCATGACCGTCATATTTCCTAACTACAAATGCCTACTAATGCATACTAAAGAAACACACTAAGAAACACACTTTGACCTAACGACACATTAGACCAAGTAGATCTTAACTAACTCCTAAGTCTCTAAATATCCTAACAATGAAGAGGGTCCCATTTGAAGGAATGAATTTCAACAAACTAATTGATTAATAAGTGTTCAATCAATCATTTATTTATAGGATATATTCTTCATTCCAAAAACAAGAAGCACGTGGGAAATTTCCAAAAGAACAGAAACCCTAACTGCAAGAGAAAATCATTTCAAAGAAGCATTGGGAGTAGCTTTAAAAGGGGGAGAGCACCATAAAAGAAAGGGTGAGATAAGAATAACATTGTACAACCTTCAGTACACAATCAAATTTTTCATCTGCAAATACAAATCTCTATTTTCTTGCTTCTTCTTTTGCTACACGATTTCTCTCAAAGTTTTTTTTTTGTATGTCTGAGATTGAGCATTAGGTTGAGTTTGAGTGTTTTTCTTTTATTCTTTCAGACCTCTGTATAAAAAGATTAATAGGAGTATTTTACATCCATATATATGACTAATAATGTAAACCATGGTTGTCCAATTGATTCATGGAGGTTTAGTCCTTGTGTTTGGAGGGATTTATTTATGAGCATTAGTCAATCAATTTATTGAAATTCCTTGTAATGTGAAATGTATTTTATGTATTGAACTCCCCAGAGAAATATTTCAGGGAATAACTTTAATGATTCCTCAGACTTTGAGATTTTTGCATATGAAATTTTTGGAGTGTGCTCATCATATTATTTTCAATTTTAAATGCAATACTCATTTAAAGTTCTCTGAACCGATCAACCCCTTTTTCACTCTTTTTATTGTGAGAAAATATGGTTTCATATTCTTCTTGCATGTGTTTTGGAGGGATGTTATAATGATTTTATAAGTTGAGAATATATTTATTTTGATGTTGAAGCCTTTCTTATATATTTTTACTGTTAATAAGCCACTTGGTCCATTTCCAAGAAAATACCGCATTCAATGATCCAGGTGGATATCGGTGGCCACCCACCTTTTTCGACTGGCTCAAAACAATTTTTTGGCAATTTTGGCAATTTACTATTTTTAACAAGTTTTAACTTCCGGGGCCATTTTGAGGGCCTAAATGAAGGTTTTCCGAAAAGCTATAATACCCCTAAAACGGAGATCGTATGCAAAAGTTACGACCCCGGGAAGTTGATGTACTAACTTACCCAAACGGGGCCCACATGACTGTTGGCGCTTCATCTCCTATGGTTAGGTTTTTGGATGTCTAGGGTTTTTGGCATTCCCGTTTATTGTAAAAAGACCTTTAGAGCCTCATTGTAATCATCTTCTTGTGAATGCGAGTAGCCGTCACATCTCTTCTCAGAGATAAGATGCCACCATTCTAGCGAGTCTTTCACTATGTATTTTTACAGTCTCTGTACATTTCTTTCATTAATAGAAATCGTGTATTACTATATCTCTGTGTTTATGGTTGCATATCTAATATATTTCTGTTATATTATTGGATATATGCGATATCTCTGTGCATTTATTTATTATATCTCCGCTCTCATTTCGTGGCGAAAATAATTCGGATCAGTAGTATTAGAGCAGCCTGCTCTTGATCGTTTTTTCAGTGCATGTCCTCGAAGAGATCCGAGTATAGCAAGTTGGGTCTCGATCTTGTCTCTCTTGAAGACAATATCTCTTTCACACCCAAGAAACCCTCAATGGCGGAAGAAAAGAACAATGATGGAGCAAACAATCCTATCAATCTATTGCTTGAGAAAGCTCTAACGCGACAGAGGGACGAAATGATGGAGAATTTTTCCCACATCCTTTAATGCTTTCCCATAGCATCAGGCGCATATTCATCAAGAAACCACTTTGGAGGCACCTCGCCTTTCGAGGTACAAGTTAATTTTGATATTCCTGTATTTGAAGGACAGATAGATGCAGAAGCCCTAGAAAAATGGTTAACTTTGCTAGAAGGTTATTTCTCTGTTCACAATTTTTTTGAGAAAGAAAAGATCACCTTCTCAGTCCTTAAAGATATCCCTCATGTCAAACATTGGTGGGAAACTTACTGGGAGCAAAGTTCCATAGAGGAGTCTGGAATATATAGGGTTGATCCCACTTGGGATTTTTTTGTGGATGCTATAAAGGAATGGTATTACCCTGTTGGAAACTTTGAGGACCAGTACATGCGATGGACCACACTGCGGCAAGAGAGGGGACACGAAGTTCTGGAGTTCACCAATACCTTCCATACCTTGCGCACCAAGATGGGTATCAAAGACTCCGAGCGACATTTGGTTCTGAAATACCATGGGGCTCTACACAAATACATCCAAACTAAAATGGATTTTCTGGACATCTCATCACTCGGTGCTGCTTATCGATATGATGTTAAAATTGAGCAAAAATTTAAGCACCAGAACAAACAGGAGTTTGGGTTTTCAAATCCGCAACAACCAAAGTATGACAAAGACAACCCTAACAAAAAATATCATGAAAACCAGTCCAAGACACAATAAAAAAAGGGTCACGAGAAGACAAAGAAGGACCTTGGAAAATTGTGCTAGTTTCACAAAAGACCCTAGCACAGCACCGATGAATGTCGCTCAAAATAGTCATTGGTGGCAGAGATCAAAGACAAAGAGTCGAATCCTGATTTAGAATATGATTATGAAAATAATGGTAATGGACAGATCATTGATGCATACCCAACTGCTATTGTTGCGATCGCAACAATTCAACCAGAAGAACCAACACATCTTGAAGAGGGGGAGCACCTTTTTCATTCACAGATGTGGGTGAAGGGGGCCCCGCTGCATTTTATTGTTGATAGCAGAAGCTAGAAGAACCTCATCTTAGCAGAGGTCATCAAACAGTTGGGATTGTTGACAACACGACACCCGCAACCATACAACATCGGGTGGCTTCGCCAAGGATGAGATCTTCATGTCAGCCAACAATGTCGATTGTCATACGGTATCCAGCCCTTCAAGGGTGAGGTANGTTTCCCCACTGGATTTCTGGGATGTTCTCTTGGGACAACCATATATGTGGAACCACCATGTTGTTTATGAGTCTCGACCCTGCAGTGTCATTGTTACTTTGGGGGGTCATATCTATAGAATACCAGAGATAGTTTCGACTACTGTTCCACCAAAAAAGTGCCTCAAGATAGTATCTCATACTACAAAATTTATCTTCTTCACAATTTGTTCAAAAGGAGAACAGAACGACACTGCAACCACTACAGCCTCATCCCAAGCACCTTCTATCCAACAGAAGTAGGTCGATAAGGCTGCAGAAAAGCGCAAATATTCCTTCTGCACACCATCCTCTCATGTATCTCAACTTGTTGAACAACCTCAGCCTCAATAGGTTCTTGAAATACTTCCACAAACTGGGCAGCGCGGTGTCTTCAACAATACAAGGAACTCACCAAGATGCAGATCCAACAAACACTTTTCCCTCTCCCCCGGGAACTCAACACAATGGAGACCTTTTCTTCCTAAGGAGGCAGGATTAATCCAAGTGGATATCGGTGGCCACCCAACTTTTTCGATTGGTTCAAAATGGTTTTCTGGCAATTTTGGCAATTTACTATTTTTAGCAGGTTT
>SNQJ01S0055522.1:0-36541 GCA_010110895.2 Picea sitchensis
AAACTTCTTCCCAAAGTTTCACAGTATAAGTGCCGAAATAATGTGTATCACAGTATCATAATTCTATCTATCAAACAAAAATGGAAACTGCTGGTGCATATCATATGCGTCCTCCCAGGTCGTCGAGCGCAGACTATAGTTGTCCCACTGGACCTTGACCTGATCTACTATTCGACGTCATATTTGTCGAACACGATGATCCAAGATGTGGATTGGCTTAGCCGTGACTGCCCCCTCATCCAATACCTGCAAGGAACTCATGTCAATAACATGTGTAGGATCACTAATATAATGTCTCCAAATAGATACATGAAAAACATCGTGCATACACCTCAAAGAATCAGGCAAGGCTAGTCGATAGGCGACGGGCCCATTTCTCTCCACAATCTCGAAGGGTCCCACAAACCTAGGGGAGAGTTTATCTCCCTTTCCAAACTTGATCGAACTCTTATGCGGTTTAACCCGCAAGAAGACTCAATGACTGACCTCGTAACTATGGTTGACATGGTGCGCATCGACATAACTCTTCTGCCAATTCTGTGCTTCTTTAATCCTTTTTCTTATTGTTTTGATTTTATCTTCCATTTCTTGGATCGTTTCTGGTCCCACCAGGACCCTATCCTCAAGACGATCCCAACTAAAAGGTGTCTGACACAGTTGCTCATAAGAAAATCGAAAGGCGCCATCTTAATGGTGCTTTGGTAACTGTTGTTGTAAGCGAACTCCACTAGTGGAAAGAATTATTCCCAATGCTTTTGTTGGTCCATCACGTACATGCGCAACATGTCCTCCAAGGTCTGGTTCGTTCGTTTGGTCTTCCCATCCATATCCGGGTGATATGTCGTACTGAAGTTAAGTTGGGTTCCCAAGGCCTCCTGGAAACTCATCCACAATCTTCTAGTAAACACTGATCCTCGATCGGATATAATCCTCTTAGGAACGCCATGCAGCCTCACAATCTCACTGATGAAAACTCTATCTATGTCAGGTGCATGATACATTATACGCATAGGAATAAAGTGAGCACTCTTCGTCAGAGTGTCTACTACTACGAAAATCGAGTCATGTCTCCTTGCCGTCAGTGACAATCCAACAATAAAATCCATTGAAATAACCTCCCATTTCAATTCCGAAATAGCGTGTGGCTATAGTAATATTGTTGGGTGTCTATGTGCAGCCTTTACTTGCTGACATTCTAGACATATGGCCACATAGTTGACTATGTCTGCCTTCATTCCCTTCCAGAAGAATAAGGTTTAAGGTCTTCCCTCATCTTTGTGACTCCCGGGTGATCCATGTAAACTACTCTATGAGCCTCGCTTAGGATCACCATCCTCAACTCGTCATTCGATGGTATGCAAATCTGATTTTTAAACTTCAATAAACCATCGTAATCAAACAAAAATCCTTCAAATATTGGCACCATCATTGTGTTTTGTCCGATAAAACCCTCGACCTCTTTGTACCATTCATCGTCACGCTGTAAAGTTAGAATATTTTCACATAGATTCATGTGAAGAGGAAACACCGAAAAGATGTGTGGTCTCCGACTCAATGTATTTGCCACACGGTTCACTGTTCCTTTTATGTAAGTAATCTCAAATTCGTACTCGCTAAGCAATTCCGACCAACGTCGTTGTCATGCGTTTAGGTCGCTTTGCGTAAAGATGTGTTGTATTCCATAGTGGTCAGTCTTTAGTTCAAATTTTCATCCAACAAGGTAGTTTCTCCAAACCTTCAAGGCATATACGATGGCTAAAAACTCCAAATTGTGCATTTCATAGTTCTCCTCATGCCTTCTCTGTTTCCTCGAGATGTAAGCACTCACTCGTCCATTTTGCATCTAGACTCTGCCTAAGCCTTCCTTGGATGTGTCAGTGCATACCAAGAAGTCCACATCCATGTCAGGGACCTTTAGTATCGATGTTGTTGTCAACAATTCCTTGAGCCTCCAAAATGATTTTTTCATTTCTCGGTCCAAACAAACTTCTTATTTTTCTTCTACAATTCCGTGATCGGATTTGCTATCTTCGAAAATCCCTCTATGAACCATCGATAGTATCTTGCTAAACCCATGAAGCTACACACTTCTAGGACATTCGTTGGTGCAGGCCATTCCATAATAGCCTCGACCTTGGCTAGATCCATGACGATGCCTTCGCCGGAGATGACATGCCCTAAGTAATGAATCTTTGATTGATAAAATGAGTATTTGGACAACTTCCCGTACAATTTGTGCTCTTGTATACATTGTAGTACCAAGCGCAAGTTCTTGTCATGCTCCTCCATCGTCCGAGAGTAAATCAAAATATCGTCAATGAATACTTGGACGAACTTGTCTAAGTACTCACGGAACAACTCATTCATCAAACTCATAAATACCCCTGGGGCGTTTGTCAATCCAAACGGTAAAACAGTAAACTCGTAATGTCCAAACCTCATCTTAAAGGTGGTCTTAGGGATGTCATCTTCCTTAATCTGTAACTGGTGGTATCCTAATCACAAATCGATCTTTGAGAACACTGTCATGCCCTTCATTTGATCGAACAGATCATCAATCCTCGACAATGGATACTGATTTTTGATCATTGAATTGCTCAACTGACGGTAGTCAATGTAGAGCCTCCATAACCCATCCTTCTTTCATATGAAAATAACAGGAACACCCCACGGTGACACACTTGGACGTATCATTCCCAGGTCCAACAATTCTTTTAGTTGCATTCTCAACTCCTGTAACTCTAGGGTTGACATTCGATAAGGCGTTCTAGCTATCAGTTCAGTTCTCGATTTTAGGTCTATAGTAAACTCCAATTCCATCTCCGACGACATCCCACGTAGCTCCTCCGGAAATACGTCCACAAAATCTATCACCACGAGAAGGTGTTCTATACCTTCTTCTACTCCCTTCTCGTTTAATGCAAGGATCACATAAATCTTGCACCTCTTGCACATGCTCTTCCGTAGCTGCAAGGAAGAGATGAACCTCAGGGGAAACTCCCTGGTTCTGTCCTACAATCACACGTATCTGTCCCTTATCATCGACCAATCTCAATCGTTTCATCTTGTAGTTGAGTATCGCATCATGCGATTCCAACCAGTCCATACCGATCACAACGTCATAAGATCCTAAGATTGTGATGTACAGGTTGGACCTGGTGACGAAATATCCTAGGTTAAGGATACAGCCCGTAACCTTTCCTCCAACCATTTTTTTGGCTCCCAAGGCCATATCTACGAAGCTAAACTCATCCTGTTTGACTGCCTTTATCTTAATCCTTTTTAGCGCTACACTAGAAATGAAACTCTTGGTAGCACCGGGATCTATCAAAATACTAAGGGTCTGTTTAGCGATGGTACATGTCGTCTAGAGCATAGTCGACTGATGCTCTGACGGTTATTCACCGCTGCATGAATACGATGGGCCTTGCCCATATCTCCCACAATCGTGGGTCCAACTGATCCAGACGCTCTAGTCCTCTCCATTGGGTAGTCATGCTGGTAGTGTGGCTCCCCACACGTCCAACACCCCTTCTTTGGACCAGTAGTCCTGGTACCCAAAGTAGAAGATGACGGCCCACCAGCCTAGAATCCTGGTTTGTTCTGCTAAATAGGCCTAAAATATTGGTGCTATGGTCGACGTTGCTGCTGATGTTGTGGTCCCCGATAAGGTGTCCGCTGCTGAGGCATCGATCGCCGAGGTGTAGTCAAAGTGGATCCCCTATGGAAGCCACGATGTCCTGGCATATGTTTGGCTGGTGTTTGAGGCTATTGTGCACCAGATGACACCTTCCCTATTGGTCTCGCTGGAGTCTTGGTCTGACCCCCACTAATAAGCTCCTCCTCTGCTATGAGGGCCTTCTGGACGATATCATGCAAGGTTTGAGGATTCAAAATCCTAAGATTTGCACGTATGTTATTGTTAAGGCCGAACACAAACTTGTTGACCTTAAGTTTCTTAGTGTTAAGATGTGGAGCATACTGGAGCATATCCATAAAACAGGCCTTGTACTTGGGCACCATACGATTTCCCTATCATAAGGCGTTGAAGCCATTTACCTAACATGCAATGAATTCCTCTGAAAGGTACCTCTCTCGAAACCGTTCCTCGAACAATTCCCATGACACGTCTTCGATGGCCATGTTCAGCTATGGTAGGAGTGTATTCCACCATAGAAGAGTGCTCCCCTTTAGTTGAAAGACTGCCATGCGGACCTTCATGTTGGAGGTATAATCACGAAGTGCAAAGCACATCCCCATGTTCTCCAACCATGCCTTGGCAGTTGCTCCGTCTGGGGCACCAAAGAAATCAGGAAATTTGACCTTCTCGAGTTCACAGTGAATGCTATCAGTATCGACTAGAGCGTGCGGTGGACCCTCAGTGGGTGTCGACGCCCTGGCCTCATCACTGTCCAAAATTCTGATCAGTGCCTCAGACATGCACTTAAAGGATCTCATCATTCCGACCAAATCACCAACTACTATCTGCTCCTACCTGACAACCTGCTCGCCTCCCTGGGGGTTAGACCCCTTAGTCTTAGCTGCTACTAGAGGCGGCATTGCTACTAGAGGCGTCATTCCTCCTCCTCAATTAGCAACATTATAATCAAATCATATCAACGAAAGCTATAGCGATCCCATGTCATAGGTTGAACCCACTGTGATACCATATGTAAAAACCACATGGATGCGGCCATGGGCGAAGCCAAAGTTTTTTGTTTTTGTTTTGAAGAATTAAGGGCACGAAGGCAACAACAACAAAATTTTGACCACACCATTGACGATGAACGCAAACACGCATTCCAGGCAACATGTTACTATGACACCACACGCAGGCTCAAGACAACTGGCATGACATGTGTAATAACAAGGAGGACAACTACCCGCCCGACTCACCATGATCACACCTGCAAGCTAAGGGACAACATCCCCATCCCGACATCATGGCCTAGATGAACAGAGACTAGAACCTCAAGGCGCACGGACCTAATGCTTGAAGGCATTCAACCCTTGCGCCAAAGTATACATACGACTCTTAGCCACACTCACAGGGTAGGCACCGAATCCGACCAAGGTATCATTTTTCGCTAACCCATAAGGTGCACCATGATCCCCTCATTAGTAGCCATGCTGTCCCCAGAAGAGAGGTGCAACAATAACCCTGGCGCAAAACAAAAAAGGACCAAGACTCAAGAAAACTTCGACGCGCTAGGAATCGAATACTGACTGGGAGACTATACCTACCCCCCCCACACTAAGGGTCGACGAGACACTAAGGAACGAAGGTAAGGGGTGACTCCAGTCCACACGACATCATCCCTGACCCCACCCAACACCCAGGCTAACCGGTCCAAGACTACATTATAAAATAACAAGGGTTCCATTCTAATGGGGCACATCAAGTTACAACTAATCATTAAAGAACCCGCTAACTTAACATTAAACAATCAATTTAGCAAGAATAATTAATCAACACTAGAACTATAATTATAAATACAATCTAACTTCAATTAAATCAATTTAGCAAGTCTAAAATTGCAATCTAGTCTTTACTCAACATACTAATTTAAACATTAGTACAACCTAAAAGGACTATTCTATATTAATCCCAGTCTCCAACCCACTGGCCATCAATTGAATAACAACAATAACATTATTAAGTAGAACGATACCTTTATAGAACTTAGGAACATTTAAATCTCAACATTTAGTCTAGCTATAATGATCGAACTAACCACACTAGCTGTCTATTACAATTGAAAAAGGAATCTGCCAACTAATACATTGTTGTAGCAAATTAGCAAGGCAATTACATAACTGTTATTAACAATTTAATATAGCACATGGCAAGGCAACTAACACAATTAACATGACTATTATTTAGCAATGACAAGGCATTTTACACGACGGATACCATCACAAGTAATATGGCAATAACAGGGCGATTAATGTGTTAATCAACATAACAATTAATGTAACAATAACAAGGTGAATTACATGATTGCTAACATAACAATTAACAACACATTAACAAGGTAGTTTACATGACTGTTGTCATAACAAGTGACATAGCCATAACCAAGCATTTAAGGTGTTAGTTAACATTTATCTCGCTATGGCATTAAATCAAAGAATAAATCGACTGGCCATTTACATTGTTGTAACCATTGTTCTGGAAACTAATAAGAAAATTACCTAACCAAGAATCTTACATTAACAAGGCATTTACCTATCTGTTAACCATTTTATTCACCGTGGAAAAATCCGGGCAGTTAATGGAACCAAGACAATGTTGTAGCAATAAAAACAAACACGCAATGCACAGTTGGTGGAAAATCGTGCCCATTCAACGACATAAATAATCCAAATTTAAAAGGCTAATGTGGTCAGTCCAACAAGTCAGTTTATGAATTAAAAGGCTAAAAACATGGGCGAATCCAACAACAACTTAGTCAAACGATTTAACCTCAATTCATGGGCAATCACAGGAAGAACGGAACGTCAAATCCAAGGCAAACGTTGTTCCCCATGTCAGCAAAATGGATTAAACAACTTTATGGAAAACGTATCCATGCAACAATAAGTCTCAAACCACCTTTAGAGGGAAAGTCGTAACTAGTCAACATCGCGTAGTCAACCAGACACCAATACGCTACACCATAAGGGAAAAACATGTGCAATAAGGCAATAATAGGAAGGAGGTAAAATCTAACGTAATAAAGCATGGTAATAAAATCTGGTAATAAATTCGTTGTAAACAAAATCCTGGTCATAAGTTGTGGTAATAAATCTGGTATAAATCCATGGTAAACAAAATTGTGTTCAATACAACAAGCTCAGGAAAGCGGTTTAAAGCAAAATCATGGGCGTCTTAAACAACAAGTCAGTCACATTGATAAGTGGCAAATGGTGGTCATTTATACATCAAAATGCATGCATCCTTTAATTGCAAATCGAGGGCATTAACTGGAAACAAATAACAATAAATTTTTATGCCAACACAATCTTCTTCAAGGGAAATCGTCTCAAAAATAAAAATGAAATGCAGACAGAGAATTTAATTCATTTTTTCATTTCCAGGATACCATTACAACGCAGACCGAGAATCACACAATCGTTTATCCAATTCCAGTGTACCAAATAAAAATATGCAGAGTTTGAAATTAAATTGATTTTCCATTTTCAGGATGCCAACATCGAAATTCAAATTGAAAATTAAATCTTTTACATTCCAGGATACCAACATAAAAATGCAGACTGAAATTAAATTGTTTTCCATTTCCAGGATGCTGATATAAAAACGCAGATTGAAGTTAAATCCCCCCTTTTTTTACATTCCAGGATACAAATATAAAAATGCAGACTGAAATTAAATCTTTTACATTACCAGGATACCAATCCAACATAGACAACAATATGATAATGCAAAGATCCAATGGGATAAGTCATTAAAAAGAACGCAGGGATAAACCAACACAGACGCAAGAAATCCATATGCAGAGGTACTATGCTAGAAGGCACAAGACAACAATCAACCAAGGACAATAACAGAGGTAGACGACTAACAGGAACGTCCTTCGCTCATCATCCTCGCACAGAAAAGTAGGGCGTTGAGATCGATAGGTCTATTAATGCTGAGGCGACGACTGTAGATTAAGCTCCTAGCCGACTGCTCAGGTGAGGACTGGTGAGCTAGGGACAAAGGCTAAACAACCACAAGGTCACAATCAAAACAACACAAGGTGGTCAAAACATGTGGGGAAATGAAGGCCATGGGATTCAATCAATCATTGAGCTAGGCTAAGAAAAATTTTAGTGATCAATCTAGACAATCGGTTTACTTACTCCATTAAACATGTAGATCCAAGCATAAATCCTACAACAATCTGCCATACAAAAATGAAGAGAGCGTACCGTTTCCTGATCACCCGCTTTGAGTGATGTCCCGCGCGCTCCGTGCAACTCCCATTTTTCGATCGACGAGACCTCACTGGTACCTCCCAGGCAATTCTAGGGGTACTCTTCTTTCCCCTTAGCCCCCTAAGCCACAAAGGGGCCACACACACACTATCCAGAGATTTCAGCTAGTTCCCAGCTCGCCTCGCAAGGATGAGCTACCACTCCTCCCCGAGCTGGGTATCCCAACTCCCACAAGCTAAGTCAGTCAAGTAGAGATTTATGCAGCGTAACATTACACAAACAGAAGAGATCCATCCTCCATCTCCTCCCTTCATTATATAGAGTTTTGTAGTACCTTACTTTCCTAAAATTTCATTTAATTAAGTTTTTAAAATTTAATTCCTAAAAATTCCTCCCCGTAGAAGTGTCACCCATCCCCTTCATTCCTCCATAAATTAATTTCTTTAATTAAGTAATTATCTTTATTTCCCTCACCCACCTAGAGTCACTCCTAGAATTTCTCGTAGGTGTCCCCAAATTCTCTTACATGTTTTAATGACTTTCCCCATTATTAAATTGCTATTTCATTTTAAATTAGAAATCTCTTAAATGCTAGATACCCTTACTAAGTTTGACTTTATTCTTTTTCCCTCAGGTTTCCCTTTTCTTCTTATGTTTCCCTCTTTTCCTAGTTTCCTAAATATTTTAGATTACCCTCTTTCCCTTTTCATTTAGGACTGAAATTGGCAGGTGTAGAAATTAACCCCGTTTTTCCTTTTTCCCTTTTTAGTTAAAAATTTTAAATTATCGTCCCCGAGGTGTAGGACAATCGGTGACGGAGTGTGTTGTTAAGCCACTCCGTGATGTTAAAGTCACCGGTTCGAAACCCGCGGGGACAAAAAATCCAACCATGTTAACGGTTGGTGTGGCTCAGGTCGGGTGCGATCCCCGGGTTATTTTGATGGCTTAGATGCCCTTGAGTCGCAGTTTCTCAAGCCACAGGTTAATCGTGTAGCCAACAGGTCCCGCACAAATTAAAAAAAAACAAATAAATAAATAAATTATCATAAAAGAATAAAACAATTATTCCCCTTTTTTTTTTAAATTTTACACTAACAGATTTTTATGAATTATTTAAATTGCTTACCCCCTTATTGTTACAAGATTTAACGAGGAGTACAATCATTATTTACATTGTTCTTAATTTTTATTTTTATTATATATCTATATATATATATTTTAAATAGATAGATAAAATTTTACCCTTAGCATAATTTATACTTAGACCTTAAATTTTCGTGCTGGGCAACATTTTATAGGGAATTTGTTTTTAAAAATTCTTAACGTGTTATTCATCCTAAGGCAATCTAGGTTCATTCATTTATCATCAACAACGTGACGCGCCCCTTAGGACGCACTAGGTGCTCCAAGGGTGTCACTCACCTTAATCTCTTTCCCTTGCGTCACATGCCCTTCAGGACGCACTATGTGCTCCAAGGGTGCCACTCGCCTCTTTCCATTTTTCTTGCGCGACATGCCCTTGAGGATGCACGACGTGCTCCAAGGGTGCCACTCACCTCTTGACTGACTTGGTAGATATCCAAAAACCCCTGGAGTCAATACTCCGCCAGGTGAACTTGTGGGAGACTAAGGAACTCTAAGGAATAAGGCCCCCGCCTTATTGAACACCCCTTAGAATCATCGTGAGCGATTGTCGCAGTCTGCCCTCATGACATCATGGGTCCTCTCAAACTAGGTAAACATTAACCTATATTTCGAGCCACGACGGGAGTGCTAGTAGGTTGTGGCAGGGATGTTGTACACACCTCTTCCTCAACATCTCTTGTAGTCGTTCATGACCCCTTTACTCCACATGTGAGTCTGGACGACAAGCTATCGTCAGCCTGCATCATCAACTAATCATGTCAGAATATATCCATATTATATCATCTAATCAAATGCACTAATATCACAGTAAAACAATCAAACCCCAATGGTACACTCCCCGACTCGATCTGGAGTCCAAGGGGTTCCATCGACGCCTCTACATCCTTGAGGTCCAAAATCCTGCGCACTCAGTAAAATCGAGTCAATAACATCTGTCTATGTCAATGTAGTAAAAAAACATGTCATCAACCCATATCACCTCATAATCAAAATCAAATGCTTTAATAGCATAAGAATCCGGATCACTTGCGAGAAAGTGTCCTCAAAGAATAAGTTTGCTCAGTGCACCAGAGGAGGATGTTATAAAAGGATTGGGGAATACACTCTCTATCCATAATTTGAGACTATAATATCACCATCAACCATGTAAAATTGAGAACACAACCCTCCAATGACCATCTCAAAGAAATATTCCAGCGAATCCATATCAAGACACATGCCTTCTCAAGCATTGTCCATTTACGTGTTTTAAGACACAAAAACAAGGAGGATGATGAGCAAGAAAATATTTCTATAAAGGAAAATGTGGTATGTCCAAAAATTAATGGCCAGACCACTACCCACCATATCCCACGAACCTAGATCCAAGAAATTTAAATTTAAATATCATTAAGGGTGGGTCTCAGACTCCACCTCTCCTCTCAAATTAAATATTTGGAACTCCCATGCATCTCCTTGATCTAATATCCCACCCATGTCCCTATATCATCACCTCATTCATTCCCTCCCCATTCGAATTGCATTCCATTTTCTCTACTCTAGTGCTTATTTATTGCACATGTACTGGCTCTTTCTTTTCTATCCTCAATCCATGATCACCCCCTTACCAAGATTCCACTTCCAACAATAATTTTGTTATCATCTTAACAAGGTTTAGATGCGTTGGCTCATGTGTCTTTCCTCACTACATCATGGATAAAAGTGGAAGGTCTTGTCAATCTCTAGGGGGTACACTTCTCATTCAGGTATACAATGAAGCATCTCTTGTTTCATACTCACTCATTTTTTATCCCTCTTGTCCTCATTTATGAACTGAATCCACCTTCAATTTGTGGAACATTGGCTCATTCATCCATTACTCAATGCCATTAGAAATGCATAGAGAAAATCAATGTGGTTCGAGGGGAAGTAGGAAAGTCTCGGTGGATGATCACAATGAATTCGTTACCACGATTCAATCACTTGAAATACAACTCAAAGGAATCTCAATACAATTTTTCTCTATCATGGAAATCACAGTATAACACTTACAAGATCAACAATGAATTTGGGATGAATTTTAAGCTCTCAGATAAAAATTTCAAGACCTCAGGCTATGTCCCAAGCTAGTCTCTCCAAAAATAACAATATTAATACCATCATATGAAGAATCATCCCTTGGATCTCATCAACAGATTCCATATCTAAACGCCCCCTGCAACACACCGGAAATGAAGAACCATAAGACCAAGACCCACTCAATCCTGCATAAGTATATGCAGTGTTTTTTAATCTATATATTAGGATTTTTTTGCAAAGTATATATAGTAAAGTACAATGTAATTAAGCACAAGAAAGAGAATGTATAAAATTGGATATAATAGCACTAATTTTGTATATTTGATGGAAAGGATCTTGAAAATTTTGAAATCTCTACAAGACAATGTACTTTCTCTACATTTAATACATCTTTTATAAATAGAATTTTCCTTGTTTCTGTGAAAAAAAATGCATTCATACCATAAAGAGAACAAAAAAGTAGAGATGACCCTTAATGTAGGGTAATACCATCAAATACTTCTTATGGAATGAACCATAGGTAGGCTAACACCACCAAATACTCCTTATGGAAGGAATCACTCCACAAGCCATACTTGCTACAATACAATACTTAACATCAAAATATCTCAATACAATGATATTTATGTGCATTTATACTTTCTAGTGAGTATTCCTATGGTTTATTCCAACTACCCCTCTTTATCATATTCATTTCCTTTAGCTACCAAACATTCCTATTTATTAACCACCNTAAAAGTGGAAGGTCTTGTCAATCTCTAGGGGGTACACTTCTCATTCAGGTATACAATGAAGCATCTCTTGTTTCATACTCACTCATTTTTTATCCCTCTTGTCCTCATTTATGAACTGAATCCACCTTCAATTTGTGGAACATTGGCTCATTCATCCATTACTCAATGCCATTAGAAATGCATAGAGAAAATCAATGTGGTTCGAGGGGAAGTAGGAAAGTCTCGGTGGATGATCACAATGAATTCGTTACCACGATTCAATCACTTGAAATACAACTCAAAGGAATCTCAATACAATTTTTCTCTATCATGGAAATCACAGTATAACACTTACAAGATCAACAATGAATTTGGGATGAATTTTAAGCTCTCAGATAAAAATTTCAAGACCTCAGGCTATGTCCCAAGCTAGTCTCTCCAAAAATAACAATATTAATACCATCATATGAAGAATCATCCCTTGGATCTCATCAACAGATTCCATATCTAAACGCCCCCTGCAACACACCGGAAATGAAGAACCATAAGACCAAGACCCACTCAATCCTGCATAAGTATATGCAGTGTTTTTTAATCTATATATTAGGATTTTTTTGCAAAGTATATATAGTAAAGTACAATGTAATTAAGCACAAGAAAGAGAATGTATAAAATTGGATATAATAGCACTAATTTTGTATATTTGATGGAAAGGATCTTGAAAATTTTGAAATCTCTACAAGACAATGTACTTTCTCTACATTTAATACATCTTTTATAAATAGAATTTTCCTTGTTTCTGTGAAAAAAAATGCATTCATACCATAAAGAGAACAAAAAAGTAGAGATGACCCTTAATGTAGGGTAATACCATCAAATACTTCTTATGGAATGAACCATAGGTAGGCTAACACCACCAAATACTCCTTATGGAAGGAATCACTCCACAAGCCATACTTGCTACAATACAATACTTAACATCAAAATATCTCAATACAATGATATTTATGTGCATTTATACTTTCTAGTGAGTATTCCTATGGTTTATTCCAACTACCCCTCTTTATCATATTCATTTCCTTTAGCTACCAAACATTCCTATTTATTAACCACCAACTACCAAGTGAGCCTATTCCATGATTATGGAAACATTTATAACATCCTTATTTTTAATCCCCAAATTAGTAATGCATAATGTAAAAATAATGTATGGTCATGAGCCAAGTGATGTAATATGTAAACATTTTATATCGAAAATAATAATATCAAATGCATCATTGATTGTAGATGGACATACCTAGGGTCATGGGGGCTTAGTTTCCACAAGAGAGGGGGGTCGAAGGGGTGCATTTATTATTCATGTCTATTAATCCCAATCCACTTTTCTCAAATTATTTTGTATAAGCATTTTTTCCTTGATATGGGGGGTTTAAGTACTCGGGTTCATCAGGATTGGCCAACGAATAGCCCATAGGAACTGACATATTCAATCTTCAAGGACTGAATAAGGTATCTTCCGAGACAACATGAGAATAAAAATACTATAGGTTTCATCCAAGGAGTGAAGAAAGGGAACACATAGGAAACATTCACTATATAAATATGCAATCATTCATAAATATCATGCGATTATTGTGCAACATAATACATAGCCAATAGATATTCATATCATTAAATCATAAGATGTCGATATAAATGTGCTTAAGGATTTATTCATTAAACTCAAAATCATTTAGATACAATTCCATACACCAAAGATGAATCCTTTTCAAGATGCATTCACGACAAAACAAAGATGCTCCATGCGCTCATATCTACTTTCTCTCTTATTTTCACATATAATATCTCTGAAAATAACCATAATTTCTACAAAACCTGAATTAGATCTCTAACTCATCTACAAATTTTCCCCTCAGATCTCTACTTCTCTCTTAGTGAAAAAAAATCCCAACCCTTACATAACCACATGCATTCCCCTTAAGTTTATTGAAGCATGGAAATCATAACAAATTTGTCATCTCACCTTTAACCTTGACCATGAATAGCTTGGTTGTCACAAAAATAGATACAATGATTATTGAATATATTTGAGAATTCAAATTGCATGTGATCTCTTCAAGTCCTTGCACATAGTACAAAATGGGTTGGTGTGCAAAACATATCCCGGGTTGGCATAGGTGATGAAACTTGGTGCTACATAGTGCATTTTATTGGGCACATGCATGGTGATGACTTGTGGTGCGCACACATTCCTAAAAACCTTAGGGTGATAACAGGACCCCAACACTCTTAGTTGTCTCATCCTTGAGCCAAAAACATTGCTTATGGATTGACAATGGAGATTGATGGCATAGTCTTGAGGATTTCCTTGATGAATTCTTTGAAATGACCATTGACCTCGTAATTTTTTTATGTAAGCTCCATACTTTTGCAAAAATACTCTACATCACCTGGTGTGATCGTCGACGAGGTAAGGTTGATATACTCACCCATTGTTACAATTGGGGATATTGTTTCTTCTACATCTACAAGTTTGTGGCTAGGATTTGTCTAATGTGTTGAGCATGATGCTAGAAATATTCTATTGTTCAATGTGGGATAACACAATCTCTTGAAGATGGTTGGAAAATATTTTCAGGGCCTCTTTTCATTTTATAGGAGGTAAGGAGGGAATCACCTATTACTAATACGTAATCTGTGTCTCAGTTATACAGATCAGATCATGAATAGCTCAAACTTTGGGGGAATTTTGGAGGTGTATCCATATTTTGAAGCTATAATTTGACCACCTCTGAAAATAAGAAATGTGAACTTGGACTAACACCTCTAACAAATAAGAAATGTGCACTTGGCCTATTTTTAGTTCCTCTTATGCAACCACAATTTGTTAATCGAGGCCCCCTTCTTCTGATTAGGGAGTGCACTTCAACTTGTTTGGAAGTTTTAGATTTTTCTTTTCGGGTGTAGGACTCTTTCCTTCACTTTAATAACTTTGTGTGGCATAAGGAGGTACGAATTTTCATTGGTCGTATTGGGGATTTGCACATACAATTCATTTAAATCGTCGATAAATATTGTTTGCGTAGTGTATTTTGTTGTGTGGACTTCTTCATCCTGATGTGGAAATTTGATCTTCTCGTGGGAAAATATCTCCTGGTCATGCTTATATTGAACTTCACTATGTGTCACAAGTTCTTGAACATGCTTATGCCATAGTGTTTCATTAGATTGGCTGAGTACCAAGTGCATTTCCTCGATTTCATTCATCATATTCACCATATAAGTTTGTAGGTCCTATGAAGGAACTTGTGCCAACTCGAGCTTCTCTTAACATAATAGATGAGGATTTACTGAAGTGGATGGCTCAATAGTTGTGACTACCAATGGGTTGAAGAGAAGAACTCTCCTCTATGTAATGCTACGTGGTGATGTGGTGCATGTTGTGCATTATGTGACTCTTTACTCTTGCACTTTAGATGCGGGGTCGGTAATTAGTGCATTCTCAAGTGTGTGGTAGATCTGATACAACTTTTGTGATGATTCTCTATTGAATATATGTTGCATGACCAAATTGGCTTGGATTGAATTAATGAGGCCCTGGACTAGTGTGGAAGTATACCTTAGATCCTACTTTGTATTGTTGGTGTCAATCCCCTTTTCCCTTCTTTTATCGGAAAACACCCTATGCTTAGCAGGAAGATAAGGGATTTCCTTTTTTATGGCCACACGATTCATCTATTGTTGCACAGTTGATGTGCATTGTTATTCACTAGATTTAGGGCTTAGAATTAACTTGAGTAGTGCATATTGTTTATTCATAGGTGGAGTATTTTTTTGGGGTTTCCTGTGTCCATTTCCACTTGATATCCTTTTCTTTTTTCAATGTCCTCTGTTTACTCTACATGCATTCACAGACCCATTGGTTCTTTTATTTTTACTTGGGTTATCTTAGCTTGTGTCTCTCTCCACCTATTCCTTATTTTTTATATTGCACACTCTCTTTCTTTGATCTGTTTTATTCCCTTTCAGTCATTGTCTCTATCTACTCAAGTTCATCATCTGATGTGTGATGAAATTTTGTTGGCCATTCTGTGATGGCCTATTGAATTTCTTCCTCAATGTTGCAGAATGAAGAATGAAGTTTCAAACTCCAATGAAATGGGAGAACTGCTTGCATTGACATGTGGGAGAGTTTCCCAATGATAGGTCCCAATTATACCTATTCTTGTTTTGTGTGACAATACCCATCGATATGTGGGCCTAGTTGCCACTAATTATATGAACTACTCTCTAAAGAGAGGTTGTGTTAAATTTTAAATTAAATAATGTACCAAGGCAAGTGTTTCTCTTCCTAGGCCCTAAGGGGAGAAATTGCTGAATATAGGTCTTAGTCAAATTAATTTGTGAGATGCAAATTAAAGATAACTTTATGATTAAAGTGAGGGGTGAGTGAAGAGACACCAAATCTCGATACCCATCTAATACTCAATCTGTTTGTTAGATTGAAAACTCCTCATCTTCCCCTCATGAGGTTGATTAAAGGCAAGTAAAGAGCACCATTCTTGGAAAAGAGAAGAAAGTTGACTGTGTGATCTTGTTGAGAGAGAAAATTGTCTTGGTGAGGATGCCAAAGAGAGCAGAAATTTGAAACATTCTTGTTGAGAGAACAAAGAGGCTGAGAGAGATTAGGAGCTGAAGAAAAGGGGCAACAACAACAATTTCTAGAACATTGACATACATTAAGTTTTCAGAAAATGGCATTGGGTGTACAGAAATTGAATCTTGGTTTTAGCCACACAGGAATTTAGTGATAGTCCATTACAACATTAATTGTCGTCTGGGTTAATGCAATTCCACAGTTAGAAATTCTGAGAATAAGCTACAGGAGATATTAGGATAAGTTTGTGTAAATATCGAGATGAATATGCTGTAAAGAATTTATCAGAGAATATAAATAATACAAATCCCTCTCTCCTTGGTTTTCCCCTTGTGGAGTTTTCAGGGGTTGAAGTTAGACCGAAATTCTTTGTGTCCTATATTTATTTTACGAGTTTGCATATTGTGATATTTTATTTCTGCATTGTAATGATGTTGAAGTCCTGTGTTTTTAGTTAAATTTGTTTTTACATTGAAGTTTATATCTGAAACACCGAGGTACGTATCATATCTTTAAAACAAGGTACATGTATATCTTCTTTGAAACCTGTTGTAGTATATCTTGAAACACACAGGGCTATAGTGTATGTTGAAATACATGGAATATGTTCAAAACCTACCAGTGAGTATATGTTGAAACACGGTGCAATATCTTTGAAACACAGGGCTGTAGCATATGATGAAACACCCAATTTGTATATCTTGGCTACCCATTTGTGAGTATATGTTAGTACAGTATATCTTGAAACACGGTAGTATATCTTTGAAACAGGGCGCGTAACATATCTTGTCTCTTTGAAAGCTGAGTTTAAGAATTTAATTGGTGAAAATTGATGAGGCCCAAGCGAGTTGGGATTTAGAAAAATTAACATGGTATCAATTTGGAGTTGAAGAAATTTCAATGAGGCAGAAAGTAGGACATGATCCGCCTAGAAATTTTGGTGAATTTTAGCAGGAAAGAGGTCATAGCTTCTGGTTTTGAGGGTTGAAGAAGCTGAACTTGATGGGGCAGTCAATTTTGGTTCTTGGAAGGAGAGGATGATCTTACTTTTGCAGGAAAATGAGTTGTGGGACATTGTAGAGAATACACTACTCATCCTATTGTAGTACCCTCTCACTGACCTTTAATAAGAAGAGTATCAAGGCTAGAGATTTATTCTTGATGCCATCCAAGATCATTTGATTCCTCGCGTGGGGAAGACACACGCCTATGAGATGTGGGAGTCTTTGACTAAAATTGTACCCGAGTACAAATGAGAGCGATAAGATGGTTTTGAGGGAAAAACTACAGAACATAAAAATGACCAAGGAAGAAAATGTGGTCACATACCTTAACTAGATTGACACAGGTGAGGGGTGAGATTGGATTTGTGGGGGAAGCCATAGTTGACGGTGATCTTGTGAGAACAACATTGAATGGTGTTTCCAAACAATGGGATGATGTTTTGTGGAGGGCATTGTTGCTAGGGAGAAACTTCAGTTGAGCGTCTTTGGGATGACTTTGTTGGAGGGGCTAGGAGAGTTGTGCATGGTAGTTCATCTGGTCATAGGGGAGAATGTGGCTCTGCTACACCACTAGCAGAAGAAATTAGAAAGGGTCAAAGGAATTGTGACCCAAGGGTGAAGGGAAGAAAGATAGGAGCAAAAGTAAATTGCTTTGCTTGCCATAAGTTTGAGCACTATGAGACTGCATAGTGCCAAAACAAGAAGAAGAAACAAACAACAACTATGAGTTGGAAAGAGTTTTCTAAAGTTTGACAAGGGTACCTTGATTACATGTCTTTCTCGAGGACCACTACTCTAGATGCCAGGTATATTGTGGTGGTGCCTCTCTCCCATATGACACCCAGGTTAAGTGGGACTTGACATACCTTACCAGTGTGTGGATGTTGAGGTAGTGTTTGGTGATGACCGGGAGGTCAAGGTAGTTGGTTACGATACTGTATCATTTCATAGGGATTCTTTGCCTCCCATGTTTTTGACGGAGGTTCTTTATGTTTCGTTCTTGAAGAAGAACTTAGTGTCGTTTCTACTATTGAGGAGCTATAGGAGTCTTTCATTCGTGGTAGGTGCTTCTTTTCCTCAGGGGGTCTAGCATCACTTTGACCAAAGTGATTGGTACTAGACAGAGGCATACAAGTTCTTGTTCCAGCCAGTCTCAGTAGCATTGATTCATTCTGTGTGGCCAGCCTATATGAGATATAGCCACGGAGGGATGGAACATTTGCACCATGGGGCTTTCTGAGTTCTGAGGGGGTGATAGGAGTTCAGATTTTAGTTGAACACCATAGAGTTGTACAGAGGTGTACCTTGAGAAAGAGCACACAAAGGCCCCTTTAAGCGATGATATAGTAGATACTTGAGGATATGATATTATTCATTTATATGTATGTGGCCCGATGTCTTGACATCATTGATTGGATCCCTATACTATGTTGTATTCATTGTTTCTCGGAGATACGGATTTTCTTCATGAACCAAAGAGACGGGTCTTAGGTGGGGTTCAAGTTCAAAGCTCAGAAACAGAATAGGAAATCAGGGGGAATCGAGATCGGACAATGGGGTGAGTATACCTCCAAGGAGTTTATGGATTTCAGTGCAGGAGAGGGCATCAGGAGAAAGTTAATTGTTCCTTACTTGTAGAGAAAGGGTTCTTCGAGAGGAAGGAGCTATAGCTATTGTGGGACTCACGAGAGCCATGCTACATGGTTAGGGGCTGCCACTATTTCTATAGGCTGAGGCATACTACATTGCATTTTGCTCATGCAGAGCAGGAGTCCCTCCTGAAATTTTGTGGGAGCATGAATCTGAGGAGGCTTTCTCTGGGAAGAAGCACGAGGTGGGGCACCTTCGTATTTATGGGTGCATCACATATTCACATATCCCTTATGAGAAGAGGACAAAGTTAGAACCCATGGCGAGAGAGAGGGATCTTTGTTGGAGTGCGATTGAGACTTCAAAGGCTTTTCTGTTACCTTCCTTCCTTGAGGAGGCATGTCTCTTGAGGAGGGATGTCATATTTGAGGAGGCCAGAGCCTTTAGGAAGTCTAGAGGGGCCGAGAGAGGTGAGTAGTCTTCATCTCAGGAGATTGAGGTGAGCCATAGCGGACTAAAAGTGGCCAGTTTTTAGAGGCCACTGCCAGGTTTAGGTGAAAGCCGGGGGCCAGAGTTAGGAGTTACTTAAGCTACCAATCCACGAGGTTTGAGGATCCAGTGCCAGGGGTCACCACCAGGGGATCCCACTTGTGCTTAGGTAGATAGAGGGTTGGCCGGGGAGAGTCCCTCCCACGAGGACACTTGCCTACCACTTCAGAGAGGAATAAGCCAAAGTGGCTTTGGGACATTTTGAGGGATGCACAAGTTTCAGTGGGGAATCCCAAGATGGCAGTGAGGGAAGGTAAACCTCTTGAGAGGTTTTGCAGCTACATCGCAATGGTGAGTAGTATTCAGGAGTTTTTTTCCTTCCACTTTTGAGGAGGCCTCTAGTAGGCAGTGTGGAGATGCCATGATGGAAGAGTACAATTCCATCATGAAGAGCGATGTATGGGAAGTTGTTCCCAAACCAGGGGGAAGTGGGGTGGTGACTTCCAGAGTGGCTCCTACAAGCTAAAACATCTTGGGATGGCAGCATTGAAAGAGGCCACTAAAGCTCTGCTGTGGCTCGAGAGTTTCCTGAGGTTGAGGGAATCAACTATAGTGAGACCCTATGTTGGTTTCTCGTTACACGCCATTCCCAGGTAGTGATCTCCATTGCAGAGAGAGATATGGGTTGGAAGATCCACCGGATGGATGTGAAAGGCCTTGCATTACGAATAGTGCTTGGCTGAGGAGGAGGTGTACATTGAAAAACCATTGGGTTTTGAGGTGCATGGGAGAGAGAGTCTCATGTGTGGCCCAGAAAGAAGGCATTGCTTATGGTAGGAAACAAGCTCCCAGAGGTTGGTATTGAGGATAGATTCCTATTTGCAGCAGTTTGGTTTTGAGAAGAGTGAGGTGGATACCAACCTATAATACATTGTGGTTGGAGAGGATCCTCTCATTCTTATCTTGTATGTGGATGACCTTTTATTACAAGGGCAGAGAGACCCATCAGCAGCTGCAAGGAAATCCTTACTTCAGAGTTCGAGATGACTGGTATTGGATTGATGCATTACTTTTGGGATTGGAGGTTTGGCGAGAGCCTGGACACATATTTCTGGGGCGGGGAAGTATGTGTGTGATATTTTGAGCATATTTCAGATGGAGGATTGTTGGCCCATGTCCACTCCTATGATTACCAATTGGAGTAAGCTTCATGCTTCTGAGTCACTTTTGGTGGATTCCACTTTGTATTTTTAGTTGATCGGGTCATTGATGTATTTGGTCAATACCAGACCAGATATTTATTTGATATCAACACTCTCGGTCCCAGTTCATGGTGGAACCAGAGGGAGTGCTAGAACATTATAAAACAATAATACTCAGGAAGACTATCTTTAATAGTACAGTGGAATTATAGTGCGGACTATCACCAGAGGAGATAGAGTTACCGTCTCGTTGGCTTCTCTGAGACTCTCAAATTAAGGCGGGATGTATGGTAGCGGAAAAGCATGGGGTGTTGCCTTTGGATTAGGGATCATGATTGTGTCTTAGGATTCAGAGTGGGCTTATAGAAGTGGGTATTTGAGTTGGCCAGAGGCTGAGTATGTAGCAGCTAGTGGGGCTAGTTGTAGAAATTCCCTTTGGCTTAGCAAGATGTTGATTGGATTGTTAAAGTTAATGGAGTTGAAATCTGCAAGTGATTCTTGTGATAATCAGGAGTTGCGACAAACTCCTGGAAGGTGGGTTTTCATGGGCGTGAATTCAAAACATATTAAAGTTGATTATCCTTCATCGTGATTATGTTGGAGAGGGCTGTGGAGCTACAGTGCATCTCTTGGGGTTCTTGGTATACTCACCAAGACATTGAACATGGGCAAGTTTGTGACACTGGGGGACCGGCTTGGGTGGTGAGTAACACTTTCCTCGGTATAGAGGTGAGTACAAATTAAAATAATGCTTAGAGGCAAAGTGTTTCTCTTCCTAGAAGCCTAGGGGAGAAATTACTTGAGACCATCAGGTCTAGTCAAACTAATTGTGAGATGCAAATTAAGATAACTTTATGATTAAGTGAGGGTGAGTGAAGACTGCAAATCTCAGTTACCCATCTAATCTAATCTCAAACTGTTAGATTAGAAAACTCCTCACCTTCCTCATGAGGTTGAGAAGTTAAGGCAAATTAGATTTTTATTCTTGGGAAAGAAGAAGTTGATAAACCTTGGAATCTTGTTGAAGATCAGGGACTCCAGGTAGGATGCAAACAGGAATGAAGCATTCTTGTTTGAAGAGAACAAAGAGAGCAAGAGGGTGAGCTAGAGAATACAACAACAACAATTTAAAGAGCATTGGCATGCATTCAAAGGTTGCCGAATAGCATTGGTGGCACAGAAATTGAATCTTAGAGAGTTTTGGCACGAATTTAGGTGGCGGATCGTTACAACATTAATTTTTTCGATACGGTTGTCGTTTACGGATTCGAAGTGGAGAGCAGCTCTGAGGAATGTCGGATAAGTTTGTGTAAATATGGAATGATGACTTTGTGAGACTTTCTCGAGAGCTCATAAATAATAAAAATATCCCTCTCTCTTTGGTTTTCCCCTTGTGGGTTTTCAGTCAGTTGAAATAGAAATTCTTTGTCTATATTTTACGAGTTTTTGCATATTGCTGATATTTTATTTTGCGTTGGCGATGTTCAAAATCCTCATGTTCCTGGATTAAGAAATTTATTTTTCATTAGAAGTTTATATGATGAAACACCGGTATGCATATCTTTGAAACCTCGGAGTTGTAGCATATGTAAACCTCGGAATTGTAGTATATCTTGTGGTAGTATATCTCTTTGAAACGAGTACAGTATATCTTTGAAACACCGAGGTACATTATATCTTTGAAACACCGGTAGCATATCTTTGAGGAAACACCAAACTTCAGTATATGATGACTGTTGTGAGTATATCTTTGAAACACCGAGGGCCTAATTATATCTTTGAAACACTTGAGTATATGCTGAAACACCGGTATAACATATCTTGCTTTGGCTTGATCTTGTTGAGTTCCAGATTTAAATTTGATTGAAAATAAGTGAGACTGAAACTGAGTTGGATTTTGAAAAATTAGCGAAGGGTTGGTTCATCCTATTTATACTAAATCCTAAATGAAAATAAATTCTACTATTTTGATGAAATCCTACTTTAATGCGCAGTTGCAATCCTATTCTAACAATAACATAATCAATTACAGATATACAATTGAATTTTCAAAACATAAATAATTCTTATTTCACATAATTAAATCATAATATGCATTCCACATAGATGAGCAAAAGTATACTCTTGTAACTAAGCTCATAGCTTCTTCATAATTATCCCCTAAAAATGACAATTGGAAAAATTGAAAAAATTGAAAATAATAACAGTGCATTATATGAACAAATCATCAATTTGATTGCCATTATTTTCCTTCAAAGAAATAATTCATCTGAGAAATACAATAAAAAGATATTTCTCATTTTTCTTCAAGCCTGATAAATAGTTTTACATGACTCAACTTTAATTCCTCAATCAACCCTCTTCTCTTAATATTTTCATGATACTTTCTATTATTGAGTAAGAAATATTTATGAACTTCCATAACCATGGAGTTTTACAATTACTAACGTTACAATTTCCCCTTTTTCCTATCCCTTATACATTTCTAGTTTTCCCTTTATAGAAGAAACAAAGAAAAATATTTTACATAATATTCCTTGCCTTACTGCTTGGATGTCTCGAAGGTGAGAAACTCTAAATCTTTGGTGGTGAAGGGAATCATTCCTGAAAAATTTGGATCATATGACAACCAAAGATGGGAAAACTTGTTCATTAATTCTGGGTCTCTTGCATTTTCTTGGGGAGTTCAGTGAGTTGAGAGGGAGAGACAAATACTCCCCTCAGCCTTTGTCCTTTGTAAACACAAATAACTATTGACCTCTATCTCTTTACTCTATCTCAGTGACTTGGTCATAACTTGGATTTTCGTTTTGATATCGATGGATCTTAGGTTAGACTATGTATTAATACTCATTGGTGTATTCTTTTATTTTATTTTATTTTATTTTTATTTTTTATCTTTAGGCATTATTACGTTTTTTTTAATCTTTGATCTTCCTTGAAAATATTAGTGATTGTAGTTTATTATAGTTAGCGACAATCCCCACCGGTATTTAGGATTAGTTGCCGCTAACTATATGTATTACTCTTTGAATAGAGGCTAGTTCATCCTAGCTAGACTAAATCCTAAATTGAAATCTATTCTACTGTGTTGATGCAATCCTACTTTAATGTGCAACTATAGTCCTATTCTAAAATTACATAAACAATTACATATATAGAATTCAATTTGCAAAACATAAATATTTCTTATTTCACGTAATTAAATCATATTAACATACTCATTCACACATACATGACAACAAGTATGCTCCTATAATTAATCTCATAACATGGTCATAATTATCCCCTACAAATGAAAATTGCCAATAGTGACAATTTGAAAACATTTGCAGAAAATATATATAGAATTCAATTTGCAAAACATAAATATTTCTTATTTCACGTAATTAAATCATATTAACATACTCATTCACACATACATGACAACAAGTATGCTCCTATAATTAATCTCATAACATGGTCATAATTATCCCCTACAAATGAAAATTGCCAATAGTGACAATTTGAAAACATTTGCAGAAAATAACAAACAATAGTTCTCCATTATATAAACAAATAATGAAATTTGTTGCCATTATTTTCCTTCAAAGAAATAGTTCATATGAGAAACACAATAACAAGAAGAGAGTTTTCTCATTTTCCTTCAATCCTGATAAGTAGTTATACATAACTCAACTTAGGTTCCTCAACCCCCCCTCTTCTCTCAATATTTTCATGAGACTTTATTTTATAGAGTAAGAAAGAATGTTGAACTTCCATAGCCACAGAGTTATACAATTACTAACGTTACATTTTCCTCCTTTTCCTTTCCCTTTTACACTTTAAGTTTTTCCTTATATAAGAAACAAAGAAAAATATTTACATATGAAGGTGAGAATCTAAATCTTTGTCAGTGAAGCGCATCACCCATGAAAATTTGGTCCATATGAAAACCAAAAATAGGAAAACCTATTCATTTATTATGGGCGTCTAACATTTTCTTAGGGAGTTCAGTTAACTAAGAGGGAGACACAAATATTCCCCTCGACTTTCATCCTTTGTGAACAAAATTTTTTGTTGACCTTTGTCGATTTACTCAGTGTCTACAGTGTGTTCATAACTTCACTATTCATTTTTATATCAATGGATCTTAGGTTAGACTATGTATGAATGTCCTCTCTTTGAGTAGAGCCTGAGTTATTGAAGAACATGTACTTTGTTGTTTGTGAAAATAAGTGAAGCTCCTCCTATGTTTGGAATTGTCAAATCGTGACAATCCCCCAAGGAGGAAATAACCAAGGGATCGGGTCTACTTCCATGGATGTTACAGTCATATCAATTTTTTCTTGATCACTCTATATTTCTTAATGAAATGTTCCCTACCTCCTATATGTTCATTTGAAAGCTGCACAACTAGTTTTCCAAATAATATGTGACACGAGGGAAGACGTGATGCCCCCATTAAATTTAATTTTTTTGTCAGAGTTGGTGATTTTCCTTATTAATTTTCCACGGGTTATATGATCTTATGGTACCACATCTTGTATTATTGCCTTCAATAAAAAATATCTTGCATGTTATTGGAATATCTCTTATCAAAATATGTAACGCTTTCATTTTTTCCAATCATCTCAAGTGTTATCATCGTCCATTCATCTCCATAAATGATTACTAACTTATGCCTTCATCCCATATCATTGTCCTATTCTTTTGAATCCTAAAAGGCGAAAAAATTATCATTTTTTCAAATCAAAGTACATGATTTGTAAATTATTGTGGATTTTCCATTGGAACATATCCTCACAAGATATATGATAAATAAAATTGAAATCTAGACTGTGAAGGTTAAATTCCTTTATATTCTAGAATTTTTAGTTATTGATTTTTTTCTTATGCAGGAAATAGATAAAATATTAAAAAAAGAGAATAGTAAAATATAATCACTCACCATCCACAAAATAACACAAAGATTTTCTCTAGTAAAAACCCTTATGGGAGAAAACCCATCTAGAAGGTGAGGTTTGTTTGCTCTCTTTTCTCTGGTATGAAAATAATGCAAGTACAAAGGAGAAGGCACTCTCTGTGGAGTTACCTAATACCCGTGGCTTGTTAGGATCCTACATAACATCAAACCCCTTTGTTATGCTCTCTAATTTCCCACTCCTATTTTTTCTTCTCTGCTATGGAAAAAATACAATAACATATAATGGAATGTTAAAACCCCTTCTCCTCCTAGAAACCTGATATTTAACATAGCCTGAGAATTGTCTAGGGGTAAGTTTTTGACTTCCTCAACCTTCAATTGTGATAAGGTTTTGGACCTTCTAGAATATTATTGAAATTCCTCACATGGATAGCCACATATACATGAGTAACATGACCTAATGTAGCATCCTCTCATACCATGGTGGTCAACATGATAGGTCAACTTGAGGGAGGCATAACTTTTGCATATGAGCTCTGATTGATGCAAGATCTACACCGTTGGAAAGATATAGAAGTGTAGAAAATTTGGAAGGGTGTGGGAAAGATATCCAAAAACAAAAGCCACAAAAAATGTAGTTTGATTCCTCAAAATGGATCTGGAAGGTGCTAGACTCTAATTTTCGAAACTGGGACCTACCACTAAAATGACCCTGCAAGATGATTCCTCCAATTTTTTCCATATGGAAATCATTGAGAATTGAGATAGATGAAAAACAATATAATTATCCAATCTAGATAAATACATGAATTATTTATGTTACACATGATTTGACCTTCATTTGTCCGAGTGTAATACATTCCATGTATACTTCCTTTTATTTCCTTGATAATTGTTTTATGAAATTTTGATCATGGTGGAGGAATGAGAGACAATATTAATAGAATTTGTATTCAAAAAGGTTTTAGTATTAATAATGGTGAAGGAATAAATTGTAGGACATAAACACACCATGAACAGGTTTTTTGAGTGCACAAACAAGTTTGAGGGATGTTTTACTTACCTCATAACCTAGTAGTCCAGCGAGGCATGGGCCCAACAATTTTTTGTAGTTAATATTAGGTATTAGTATTATGGGGTCAAGGTATGTACTATGGGACTCATTTTTGTGGGATACAAAATTACGGATTGTAGGGACATCAAGTTAATTTTTAGCACATTGTTTGGGGAAGCCCAGAAAGATCTCTTCGCACATTCTACGGTCTGCTAATTTGTAGGAAATTTACACCACCGATACCATATGATTCTGATCGGATATCATCATGATCTAGGTCCCCTTAATATATATAATAACACAACAAAATGTTTGAGGGATTTAAAAAAACAAGGTATTGAAATGGGGAGCTGCGAAAAAGACATGTACTTTATTAGAGATAAATTTCGTAAAGGTAGGGTACACATGGATTTTTCCATAAGGGAGAGTCAGACATCCAAGTTTTATGATCCATCTACAAAGTTTAAGGGCCATAGACCTATGACCTGTGGGTTGTAGGAATGAATTAGAACCCAATATCGTGACATCTCTGCAAAGGATAAAGACTGCAAACATGTGGCTTGTAGGATGCAAAGATGTTATAAACTATCATTCCAAGTTAGAACCACAATCCTACAACACTTAAGTTTGAATACCAATAGCGAATGGGCACAAGACACTTGTTATTTTGATCTCTCGATTCATCAGTATAGTTCAAGTACTTTCTTAGAAAGCCAATTTAGACATGAAAGCTATCATTTTTCCATTGATTTATTTTTGGAATTGAGGTACATGGTATATGGATTTGATCCATTTTTTAGTGGTCATTTACATAAAATAAAATTTTTAGGGAGGGGCATCCATTCAAATCCTAGGTTTAAGATATTATTATTATGTCTTCCTTCTCTTTTCTTCTATAATCAAAATCTTTCGTATTTTCAATATAAAATAAAAACTGAAATTAGCATGAGTTCCATATATTCAAATCTTTAAGAAATACACATACATTTCTTTAAAATCAATATTCCTATATCAACTTTCCTAGAGATGGAAAATCTATCACTCATTATAATGGGGTCACTACTACATATTGAAAGATTTGCAATGACTACTTGCGACGAAAGTACCTTTTTGTCACAAAATTGAAGATAAAGAGTTGAATTTTTCATTTTTTTATAAATCCAACTCATGTTTTCTGCTCTTGAGACAAAACCAATTGTATGTCTCAAGAGTGATGAATGTGAATATAATGGACTCCCCTCGCTCTTGCGACAACCTTTGGATATCGTCGCAAGAGTGACGATCCAATGATGACTGCTACACTGTTTGAAAAAGTCAACATTGACCGTTACATTGTTTGACAAAGTCAACATTGACTTGGTCAACATTTGTTTCTCTTGCAATGAAAAAAATATCTATAAATATTTTGCAAACTATAGATGTTGCAACAATCTTGCTATAACAACAATGGTTTAGAAATGGTATTTTTGTGCGGAAGAATGTCACAGAATATTAGAGGTGGGAAAAAAAGCAAAGAGGGTGAAAAGGGTGATGGTAGATGTTATTTCCCTTGCAAAAGATGTTGCACTACATGTCCCATAAGAATTTTAATAACAACAACCAAAAACCATTGTAGGAAACATGGGCACATTAATGGGGGATCAAATGAATATCGTCCCATGGTAATTAGCTATATATTCATAATCTATTTTTATATTATCGATTTTATATAAAATTATATATATATGTATATATATTATTTGAATATTTGTTATACACACTAATTTTGCATGATTGTTTGTAATTCTAAAGTTAGAGTTTCCCTCTAACCTTTTGCAGAATATTGCACCAAGTAGTAGTAGAAATGATGTTGTACAAGCTGAGGAACATGATCAAGCAAATGAGGATCTCATGGAAGAAGATGATGGGACAAATCAAGTTAATGATCCCATGGAAAAAGATGATGGGAGAAATCAAATGATCCAAGATTTTTTTTCTCATCCGGATGAGGATGGGGATAGTGATGGTATTTATGATGAACCTCTATTAGAAAAGGAAAATAAACGACTTTATGAAGGATCAAGAGAAAATATTCTCCCCGGTACATTGCTACTAGTGAACTTAAAGGTTATAAATAATTTTTTGAACACTTGTATGACACATATCCTAAGGTATGTAATATGTTTCATCTCATATACATAAATGTTGACTTTTTTCTAATTTTTTTAGTGTTAATTAATGTGTAAAATAAGAATGCAATTTTTACGATTAATATTCTTTACATTAGCTAGTTATTTTTTATGTTGTAGATTGTTAGGTGAATTTTTGTTACCATTGTAAAATATTTTACCTCGCACATATGGAGATTTGCATGCCATTATGAAATACATTGGAATGGATTATCAAACTATAGATGCACGTCTCAATGATCATTTTATATATTATGGATAACATGCTTCGAAAACAGAATTCCTGCAATGTCTTATTAGTAGATATCAAACTGATCAAGTAACAAAAAGAGTGCCTCGAAAGGTTCTCCGTCATATTCCCATAATTCCATGTTTGCAACGATTGTTCAGGTGTGAAATCATAGCACAATTTATGGATTACCATGCACGTAACAGAAGTGGAGATGGTGTTCTTTGAATGCCTTCCAATGGTTATGAATTTAGGGAAATTGAGGAAAAATGGGCAAATTTCAAAGTTGAACCTCACAATGTTAGGCTTCATTGGAAGCTGATAGTGTTAATCCATTCAGAGAGATTAGGTCTATTTACTTAGTGTGGCCTATTTTTTTTATCAACAATAACATTCCTCCTTGGATGTCAATAAAGAGGGAGCACATAATATTGACAATGAATGTTCCAAGTATTTGCTTACATTAATTTTTTGAATGTAACATTTTCATTTGTTTCTTTTTTTGCATAATATATTTTGTTTATTTATTTACTTATATATACATATCATGGTTATAGTAATTATGTGTAATTTCAAACAATTAGGTAAGTACCAAGTTAAATATATGAATGTATATATCGAGCCTCTTATTGACAAGCTACTAAAGTTATGGGATGACATCACTATGTATGACATCTGTAAGCCAACCGGGGAGAAGAAATTTAAATTACATGGAATACTTTTATGGACAATTCATGATGCTTCAGGACTAACACATTTTTGTGGTATGTATAATTCTATTGCTCTTTAAATATACTATATAATGTTTTAAATATATCATGCGACACGTTTAATTTTTAAATAATCTCATCATATAATTGACATTAATCCATCTGTTGTAAGTCTTCAAACAAATGGTGAATTTGCATGTACAATTTGTGGTCCTAAGATGAAGTATATTCATTCAAAAAAATTAGGAAAGGTGGTGTTTGATGAGTATATGAACCTCCTCCCTAAGAACCATAGGTATCGTACTACTGAAAAACATCTTTTCAATGGGAAAGAGGAGACTAGTTTAAAAACACGAAGAATGAAAACTCACCTATGGAGGTTGGAATATAATAGAAATCGTCAAGGTACACAATTTCTTTATGTATTGTATATGTAATGTTTTGAATTTTTATTTTGATCATTGAATTTATTTTACCGTATTTGATAATTATTGTTGTGATTTCTTTTATGCTTCATGCAGGATGCCATCATGAAGGTATTAATAATGGGCTTCCATGAGGAATGAAATATTATCCTACTCAATTCATGTGGTTTCCCTAATATGAGGAGATAAAAATAGCTCATTTGTTTGATACAATACATATCGGTAAGAATGTGACAAAAACATTATGGCGAATCATAGATGGTAGGAGGGATAAAGAAAAAAATTGTCAAAATTTGTATTGACATTCGGGAAGTCAATCATGCAATGAAAAGTGTGATCCGATCAAACAAAGATGGAGACATAAATAACCTTCCATGTTTATTAACAAAGAAACAAAGAAATGATGTAAAAGAGGTCATTCAAAGAATTGAATTTCCCACGGGTTTTGCTTCAAACATAAATAATATCTTAACGAAGAAAGGTGAATCTGGTGGGGTAAAAATGCATGATTGGTATACCTTCATTAAGGTAATAATTTTTGTATACACATTTATATATTGGCATTATATACATATTTTAAGTTTTTTATTTTTTTTGTCTACTTTGGTCAAAACAAATAACGATTCATTTTTTTTGGTACAGTATGTTCTACCGCTATCTCTCCCAAACAACTTTGACAACAACGTCAAACAAGTTTTATATGATCTTAGCAAATACATGAGGTAAGTAGTTGTGATTTATATGCAAACTGTTCTTTCAATTTGTTGTTGTACTTAATTATGACATGTGTTTTACTTATAATGTAATATATTATGTTATGTTGAAAAATGTTATTTTCTTGTGTGATGATCTCATGTAGATGGTTGTCATTGAAAGAAATCCATGAAGATGATATAAAGTAATGAAAGAGAGAAATTCCTCGGCTAATGTGTGAAATGAAAAAAGTATATACCTCCAATATTTTTCAATGCACAAGAACACTACTTCATACACCAAGTTGAGGATATTGAAATGTGTGGACCTATACAAGCAAGGTCAATGTGGATGGTGGAGAGGCACTTGAAATCATTGAAGGATTTGATTAGACAAATAGCATGTCCTGAGGGTTCTATGGTGGAGGGATATATGGTATATCAATCCAAGGTGTATATTAGTCAGTATCTTCCTAAATTAGCAGCACCAACTATGCATGCAGTGGATCGCATTTGGGATGTGAACTCCATCAAAAAATTTGAAGATCAGGAGCACATGTTGGGGAAAGGTAGGATGAAAAAAATGAGAGGTAATATATTAATAATTGTGGAGATTTATATTAATACATATAAATTTTCATTTTTTGTGTATATGATCATACTCATTAATATATTAATATATGTTATTTCATAAATTATTAATATTTACCATGGTTATAACTAATATTTAATATTTGTGAATTATGATTTTTTGATCTAGTTGCTCAAGATTGGGATGCACTGCATTTATACATTGCAAACAATCTTGAATGGATGAACGTATGGATTGAAAGAGGTAAACAACATCATGGCAGTAGGTTATCATGGAAACAACTATCTGAATTGGTTAGAGAAGCTCGTCATAACGGATATGCCAATGTTACACAAAGGGAAATTGATTTAGCATATGGTTTGAAAGATGGAAAGGAAAGAAAATTCACCCATTTTATTCAGTTATTTTATATTATATTAGTGTGACTACATGTGTACTATCTTTTTCAGATAATTTCCAAGTTATATAAATATGTTAATTTATTAATTGACAATGCATCTTTTAAATATCTGGCATATTGCAGTTGAAACACCATAAGGCTATGTAGTGCAATGGTCATAAATTTCACATCAAATAGTTGGATGAAACCAGGAAAAATTATGATAGTGGGATAACTGAAGTATTCCATGTCACTAATGTTTCCTCTAGGAGTGACAGACATCACTGAGAATATGAAAATAGATACTATGGGTATTTGAATGACATACTTGAGTGTGACTTTAATTCCTTCAAATTAGTTATGTTCGACGTCAAATGGTGCATGTTACGAATGCATGAATGCGATGAGGAAAGAACTATTATTCATCATGCCAATAGATTTCTGATGATCAAAAAAATGGTGTTTGAAAGAGGACATGATCACTATGTTTTTCCAAGCCAATGTGAACATGTCTTTTACTCAAATGTTATAGGTGAGAGGGATTGGTTTTCTATTGTTAGATATGATCCAAGAGGAAGGCCAGTTAAGTATACTCATGTATAGGAAGAAGATGACATTGAAGAATAATATGATTCACCATATCAAATAGAGTCAGAATATCATCCAGGTTCGACAGACGAAGAAGATGAAGAATATCATGATCCAGGTGTAGGATACAATGCATTTCTTGATGAGGATGTCGATGAAAATATGCTAAAAAATGACATTGATGATGAAGTGGATATCGTCAATCCTTTCAACATCATTTTTGATCTGGATGATGATCCATACATCAAGTTCGATGAAGAAGAAGACATAGAATAAGGATGATTATACATTTGCTGAGTTGGATCAGGTATATGACTATATATTTTAATTTGTATGAGTTACTCTCTTAAAATAATATACTTATGTCATGGGTTAATTACATGTTTTTAAGTTTTATGCGACGTTTTTATATCCTAGGTTACGTGTTGTTTGATTATTATGTGAAACCTAAAAAAATTAGCCAATATACTAAAGTACGTCATAAACTAAAAATACCTTTTAAAAAGACACAATTTCATTTACCTTCATTAATTTTTGTTTTTGTAGTTTCTATGCATGAATCTTACTAGCTTGCTTTCGATTATTTTCTATTTTATAGGTTGGGTATTGGGGAATTGAGACTGATGTGAGGAGGAGGGGAGGGGCCATATGAGCTTCCACCTTCACGTGGTTGGCCTTTTCCAGTAGAGGATAATTTTTTCTTGAAACTAGGAGAAGCTCATTCATTTTTATACCATCATGATCGTAGATGTCATAATTGTTGTCATAGTATTGCATCAACGAAGTCTCGATGAACATGTTTTTCATTTCTTTAGAAACTTTGTTGAAACTATTTGAAAACATGGGACTTTGTCCCATGAATTATGTGCAAACAAGAACATTTGTTTCCATAATCAAATATGACTCACACACCCACTCTATATTATATCCGATCTCGACCTAGTTTTGTTTGAAATTTTCGCTGTGATGAAAAATCCCTCTTCTTTCATTCATTGTTTAATCAACACCATAAAAATATGTCCTTGAAATTCTATATGTAGGAATGTGTGTATTGCCGAATGAATTTTAAAAGGAACAAAAAAAAATAAATTCTAATAGGACTAGACATGGAGAAGAGTGACCTATGAATGGGGCCAATGTTGAAAGTTTTTCAAACTATTTCTGTATGCATTGGAATTTGACATGGATAGACTATTCACATGCCTTAATGATATAGGATGGTTTTTGGACTCAAATTTGACACACAAACACACTTTTTTCCATCATCAATTCATCATGTAAACCATAAACCCTAATTTTCTTTGAAAGTACACAAATTGGTTGACACAAGTTTTAAGTTTGCATCAACCTTTCTTCATTTTTATTTCAAGTTCTACATTGTATATACAATGTATGTTTGTCATAGTTGTGATGAAAAATACCTCTTTTTTCATTCATTGTTTAATAAACACCATAAAAATATGCTCTTGCAGTACTAGATGTGGGAATTGTGTGTTGTCAATCAAATTTTAAAAGGAACAATGAAAAGACATTGTACTAGGAGTAGACATTGGCAAGAGTGACCTGTGAATGTGGCCAATGTTGAATTTGTTTCAAACTCTTTCTGTATGCATTGAAATTTGACATGGATAAAATATTCACATGCCTTAACAATATGGGAAGGTTTCTGGACTTAATTTTGACTCACACACCCGCTTTTTACCATCATCAATTCATTAGGTAAACCATAAGCCCTATTTTTCTTTCAAAGTACACAAATTGGTGTACACAAGTTTTAAGTTTGCATCAACCTTTCTTCATTTTTATTTTAGGTTCTACATTGTTTATACAATGTACGTGTGTCATAGTTGTGATGAAAAATCCCTCTTTTTTCATTCATTTTTTAATCAACACCATAAAAATATGTCCCTGAAGTACTAGATGCGAGAACATGTGTATTGTCGAATGAATTTTAAAAGGAACAATGAAAAGACATTGTACTAGGAGTAGAAATGGGCAAGAGTGACTTGTGTATCGGGCCAACATTGAAATTTTTTCAAATTGTTTTTGTATGCACTGAAATTTGACAAGGATAGACTATTCACATGGCTTAATGATATGGGAGGGTTTTTGGACTCAAATTTGACTCACACACCCACTTCTTTCCATCATCAATTCATCATGTAAACCATAAACCCTATTTTTCTTTCAAAGTACACAAATTGGTTGGCATAAAGTTTAAGTTTGCATCAATGTTTCTTCATTTTTCTTTCAGGTTCTACATTGTATATACAATGTGTGTGTGTCCTAGTTGTGATGAGATTTCCCTCTTTTTTCGTTCATTTTTTAATCAAAACCATAAAAATACGTCCTTGTAGTACTAGATGGGGGAAATCATGTACTGTCGAATGAGTTTTAAAAGGAACAAAGAAAATACATTATACTAGGAGTAGACATGGGAAAGAGTGACCTGTGAATGGGGCCAACATTTAAATTTTTTGAATCTGTTTTTCATGCACTGAAATTTGACATGGATAGACTATTCACATGCCTTAACGACATGGGAGAGTTTCTGGACTCAAATTTGACTCACACACCCACTTGTTTCCATCTTCAATTCATCATGTAAACCATAAAACCTATTTTTCTTTCAAAGTACACAAATTTGTTGACACAATTTTTAAATTTGCATCATCCTTTCTTCATTTTTCTTTCAAGTTCTGCATTGTATATACAATGTATGTGTGTCATAATTGTGATGAAAAATCCCTCTTTTTTCTTTCATTGTTTAATCAACACCATAAAAATATGTCTTTGCAGTACTAGATGTGGGATTGTGTGTACTGCCGAATGAATTTTAAAAGGAACAACTAAAAGACATTGTACTAGAACTAGACATTGGCAACAATGACGTATGAATGGGGCCAACATTGAAATTTTTTCAAATTGTTTTTGTATGAACTAAAAATTGACATGGATAGACAATTCACATGCCTTAACAATATGAGAGGGCTTCTGGACTAAAACTTGACTCACACACCCACATGTTTGCATAATCAATTCATCATGTAAACCATAAGCCCATTTTTTCTTTCAAGGTACACAAATCGGTTGTCATAACTTTTAAGTTCCCATCAATGTTTATTTATTTTTATTTCATGTTCTACATTGTATATACAATGTATGCGTGTCATAGTTATGATGAAAAATCCCTCTTTTTTCATTCATTGTTTAATCAAAACCATAAAATTATGTCCTTTTAGTACTATATGCGGGAACATGTGTATTGTCGAATGGATTTTAAAAGGAACAATGAAAAGACATTGTACTAGTAATAGACATGGGAAAGAGTGACCTGTGAATGGGGCCAACATTTAAATTTTTTTGAAATTGTTTTTGTATGCAGTAAAATTTGACATGGATAGACTATTCACATTCCTTAACGATATGGGAGAGTTTCTGGACTCAAATTTGACTATCACACACACTTGTTTCCATCATAAATTCATCATGTAAACCATAAACATTATTTTTCTTTCAAAGTACACAAATTGGTTGACACAAGTTTTAATTTTGCATCAGCCTTTCTTCATTTTTATTTCAAGTTCTGCATTGAATATACAATGTATGTGTGTCATAGTTGTAATGAAAAATCCCTCTTTTTTCATTCATTGTTTAATCAACACCATACAAATATGTCCTTGCAGTACTAGATTTAGGAACATGTGTACCATCGAACAAATTTTAGAAGGAACAACGAGAAGACATTGTACTAGAACTAGACATGGGCAAGAGTGACCTGTGAATGGGGCTGACATTGAAATTTTTTCAAATGTTTTCTGTATGCACTGAAATTTGACATGGATACACTATTCACATGCCTTAACGATATGGGAGGGTTTCTAGACTCAAATTATACTCACACAATCACTTGTTTCCATCATCAATTCATAATGCAAATCATAAACCCTATATTTCTTTCAAAGTACACAAATTGGTTGACACAAGTTTTAAGTTTGCATCAACCTTTCTTCATTTTT
>SNQJ01S0055523.1:18547-31534 GCA_010110895.2 Picea sitchensis
CCTTAGCGAAGAGTTTGCAGAGACTATTGTTCAATGAAGGACCATGGGGAAAGATTGTGAAGTGGAAATACATCAAGGATTATACAGTGGAATAATGGATCATGGTAGAACCAAAACCTATCAAAGGAGCTTCTAATATCTAGAAAGCGTTCGCTTGAACCTTTCCAGTGCTAGGATGATGGGTGGCTTGGAGCGTTGGAAGAGGGGATAGAGTCAGGATAGGGGAAGGCCTATGGGTTGGTGTTGATGGAAATTTTATACTCTCTCAGGATATGAATTTTTTTTTATGGGAAGATGACTCACAACTCTGGCTAACATAGAGGTGCAAGGAGCTCGAGATACATGGTTTCAAAACTGGCTTTCATCGGAGGACTTAGGTTTGCATGGAGACTTGGACATAAAATGAAGATTGTATATTCGACTTCTCTCACATAGTATTGTTTTTCTACATGATACAAAGGATGAACTAGTATATTTGTGGAACAAATCCATCGATTCTTTCACTACAAATTTGGGTTGTGAATCTCTTTCATTTTAGTTTTTGATAGGTGACAACTAATGTTAGTGGTCATTGGTTTGGAAATGGAAATTCCCCTTGAAGATGCATATATTCATGTGGTTTGCGTTGGAAAACAAAATTTTCACATGGGAAAGTGGTCAAAAGTGTGGTTGGAAAGGCCCTAATAGGTGTATCTTTTGTAAGGTTCAATATGAGTTGGTGGACGATCTTCTAGTTTCATGCTCTTTTGTAGTGATGGTTTTGAAAGAGGTGTTGCAATATTTGAATTGTCTAGGAACATGGAATCAATCATCATTGGAGTAGTGTCTAAGGGCTCGGGTCATGAATCCATCTGTCAAAAACTTCAAGGGTATCACTTTCTATGCCATCATGGGTATTTGGTTGCATAGGAATGGGGTTGCATTCGAAGAAAATAGAGGATACCCCTCCTTAGTAGCTCATAAGGTTCGATCTTCCTTCAGAGAAAAGAACAATGAGGCTCCTATAAAGGTTGTTGGGCCTCTTAGAGATCCTTGTTTCAACTTGTCAATATCTTTGGGTTACTTTGATGGTTCTTTCCAGGGGGCACCTAGTAGATGTGGAGCTAAAATTGTATTATACCTTACTTTTAATCACTTTTTTCATTTAAAATGTGGAGTTGGGCTAGGCACCAATAACCAAGTAGAAATGATAACACTTTGGGTGTTATCAAATTTTGCACGAGACAAGGTTATAAAAAATATACTAATGTTTCGTGACTCTATACTAGTAGTGGATTGGTTCAAATTGAGAGGACAACTAGTGGTCTTAGCTTTGTTACCTTAGAAATGCATAATAAGAGAGTTACAAGAGTCATACGACTCTATTACTATGGAACATGTTTACTGAGAATTCAATCATACAACTAATGCACTTTCCAAGGGGGTAGTAACTTTACATGACTTGGACAATTTTGCAAAGAATTTTGAGGCGAGCAGGTTGTTCCAAAAGTGCAATACCCTCTCTTTTGAATGTTGATTAGAAAGTTTAGCTTAATATGGAGGAAAAATATGGAGGTCATGTTCCTTTTTTTTTTTTACAGAGAATAATTGTATTTTTGAAGAATAACAAATTATACATTTTTTTTGTCCAAAAGAAAAAAAAGGAAAATTCAACCTCTAATGTTCTACCTCACATAGTGAATTAGGGCATAAATGTGATTTTCAAGCTTTATGTGATTTATTTGGAGGTGGAATTCCTAAATAATGTAAATATACTCATTTAAAAGGATAAACATGTCACTTAAGGGATTTGATCGTGAGTGAGTAACCAATTGACCATATAATTATATTATTTATGGAATTCATTAATTATTTATAACACATTAAAAATAGATAAAGAATAAATATCAATGTTATTTCCAATATGTATGGTATCTAAACTTTGATCATATATTTATGTTGATACATTGTGTTTTTCTAATAACATATCATATCAATAGTAAAATTAGATTTTGGTAATACAAACCACTCATGTTATTTTATATAATTGTATTATTTATGTAACTCATTATGACAATATATTATTATTATTATTATAACGGAATTATATATACAATCGATCATACAACCCACTAATGTTATTATTTATGACAAAGTATTTTATTTATGATACTTTGTGATTCTTGACTATTTGTTTAGTGACAACTTTGCTATATTCAAAAAAAATTGTGGAGGGTGGTTAAGCAAAGGTACGTTTAAAAGGGGCTGCCACGGCTCTCTAATCGCTTCCCAATATTCTAAACATATACCCACAACATCTCTATATATACACAGCACAGGGGATATACTCATAAATGGTTTACATATAGAGATCTGGTAAGCGTGGACCGTAAGAAAGGTGCAAATCCACCACCTCCGAAAACTCAAAAGATTCCGCTAGGTAATCTCATAATCAAAATAACAACTTGAGCTTCAGCAGGTACTTATTAACTGGGTCATGTCTTTTATCCACTGTCTTCATGCTCATGTAGAAGCAGTCTTTCTGCACTTTTCCACCGCTATATTTAGCCGTTTTCTTTTCTGCATAATCCGTGCTTTTTGGTGGGGTTTAGTGTCATGTTTTTATAACCCATTTGCCCAATTAATTACATCTCAAGTGGGCGCTTCTTGTTCTTGTTGTATGGGTGTGCGACAGGAGGATCTGGGAGAAAGCGGCCATTTGGAGGGCTATAAGATAGATCTTCTGGATTATACTATCCAAGCTTATATACCAGGCAGACACAATGGTTGTGGGAGGGAATAAATCCGGCAAAGGTGCCAAGGGCCTACTTAAGGGGAAATCCAATGCTGTTGCTAATGATAAAACTGATAAGAAAAAGTCCATTTCTCGCTCCTCTCGTGCAGGCCTACAGGTACTTTTTTCCAGTATTGATACTGCATTTGAATAGTTCTGTGGCATGCTTATAGCTTTCTGGGTCTTTCTGTTAATGCACGTATGTATATATATAAAAACAACTATTTTTGTTTTTGTAAGTTTTCTGGGTCTTTCTGATAATGCATGTATGTATATATATATATAAACAACTCTTTTTGTTTTTGTCAACGAACTATATGGTTCACTAACAGTTCCTTGTGAGGTCACTTGCACAAGGGTCATTTTTATTAAAAGCCAAACTATTTTATGACTTTGTGAAGAAAGTTCAGGTAATGGTGACCCCACTTTTCATATACATCGGCTTTATTGCATGGTAAAATCATTTTTTTGATTTGGGTGTAAATATATAAGGCTTAAATATATAATATCCTGTTGAAATATAAGTATGCACACAGGAGATTTTTCTTGTGTTCTATGGAAGATTTGTATTTTAGCCTTAGTTCTCTGCATGGAACATTGCTGTACAGTTTATGCATGGAACGTTTTCTTGTCTGTTTTCTTTCTTGTCTAGTGTAATTTTACGCTTTTAAGTCAAGGGCTCATAATTCTATGCTTTACATTCTTTGATTTATTTTTAAAATGGTGATAAGAGGGGATCCATGTTCTCATCATGACTGAGAGAAGCCAGGGTTCATAATTGTGTGTTTTCGATATTTATTAGGCAGCCACTATGACTCAGAAGACAGGTCTTAAACATAATTCCATGTTTATGAAGCACCTACATTTTCAACACAAAATTTATATTATCTTATTATACGAATGTTTATATTATCTTATTATAAGAATGTTTGGAGAACATACTGTTCTATGTAATTGTTCTGGCAATTTGACAACATGCCCAAGTCAGTTGACATGGTTGGCTTCACATATTTCTTCTTATGAACTTGTTGCACTAGTTTATCTATGGAGGCAATCTTGCCTGGCATACTAACTGTTGTGCTTTGAGAAATTTGAAGGGGATCTTTATTTTACCGGTTGAAGCTTTGCTATCATCTGAGTGGCAAAGATATGCACTTGTATTTACAAGGTCATTGAATTTGTACATTCCTTACTGTGATTCCTCTAGGAGCAAAGCAAAGCTTGAATGAAGCAAGACAATTTGCTATCATCTGAGTGGCAAAGAGATGCACTTGTATTTACAAGGTCATTGAATTTGTGCATTCCTTAATCTGATTCCTCTTACAGGTTCTATCAGGAGCAAAGCAAAGCTTAAATGAAGCATGACAAATTTCAGGGCTTCTATGTACTACCCAGTGAAAGGGTGCATCAGTTTATCAGCAGATTGTTTTTTCGTTAATATATGAGAGTGGGTTTGATTGAGTAATTAAATTGCAACAAGATTTTGCTTCCTAGTGCTTACTAGTTCAATTTCAATGGAGTCATTGTAGGATACAACCTATCGAGGAGATTGTCTGTAAGTGGAGAATTAGGCCATTAAACATCTTATCCATACCCATTTTTTATTCCATTTTAGGACTTGCAAACAAATTTACTTTTGTAAACAAGTGTCAGCTGGCGTTACGAAAGAAGACATCAGAACATAATTCTTAATGTTATCAATTTGGATAAAATTGTAATCCCATGAACAGTTAAACTGTATGTGCCATACCTAGGAAATTAAAACGTATATAAAAGAATACTGTAAAAAAGCTAATCTTATGGACAAGTGACAATACTCAAGGGAGTTTTGTAGAGAGGGGATTGACAATTTGGACTAATGCTTTTTGTGATCTTAGATAAAAGGATTATCAAGAGTGTTGTACTTTTCAATCTTCTTCAAGTTCAATCAAAAGCATTAGGTAGCAGACTAACTGCCTGCCATTAATTTCCTGTATCGTCTCAGAAGTTTCGTCTTTTTAGTAAGCTTGAGGTCAATGGACAGTATCTGTACTGTTCGATTCGTCAATGAACTTGCTCTCATTTATTGTCTAAGCAAAGTATTTGCAGCTCTGTTGAATTTATTTGACACTACAATGATTTTACTGTTATTTTCTGAAACCTAAATAGCAGCTGTGTTGATTTGTATTTGACACTGTATTGACTTCACCGTTATTTTGTGAAACCTTAAATGTGGAGCTTGCTTTGCTTTATTTATGTAATCAAGTCCTGTACAGGGTCATTATAAGTATTCCTTCCATTTCTTTAGCGAATAAACATTTCTACTTACATGGCCTATATGATCTCTTCCATTCCCTTTCCCTATCCCCATCCTCCAAATAAAATACTGTCTTTCTCTAGGTAGTAAATGGTTTTTACAAGGTAATAGGGGCTGACATACATTCTTTGATGTGTTCAGAAGAATGGAATGCATCCCAACCTTGTATACTTTCGAGTTCCCACTCTCCCCTCTTCCAGTAGAGTGTCTGATAAATTGCTAGTCATTATTCTCCTGCACTAAATTTGTAACTTTTTCCCATAAGTTTTTGTGGCCTCCATCCTAGATTTCACACGCTAGATATTTATGCTATCTTGGCAAAACATCTTTACCTTCTTGGAAACCTTTGATACAGATCGAAGTCAACAAAAACTGGAATTGGACATTACAGCCCTCAGTCACTCTGTGGGACAGGGTTTTCAGGTTGTTTGACTTGCATTTGAATTTATTTGTTTTCTGCAAATTTGCGTGTCAAAATCTTGATTCAACTGTAATAATTCTAGGCATCTGCTTTCCTGGAAGAAACATCTTCAATAAATCTTTGTAATAATTCAAATACTCATGTGACAAGAACTCCATAAGGTTCCTGTAATATATTGAACTGTGAGGGACTGAGTTTTCAGTTGTTTGACTTGCATTTGTATCTTTTTATTTTTCGTGTCAAAATCTTGACTCAGCTGAGCTAACTCTAGCATTTTTTTTCCTCGAAGAAACATCTTTATTGAAGCTTTGTAACAATTAAAATACTCCTGTGAGCAAGAACTCCATAAGATCCCTGTGATATGTGGACTGAGCTGTTTGTTCTTATTGCAGTTTCCTGTGGGGCGGATCCACCGTCAGTTGAAGTCTCGAGTATCTGCAAATGGAAGGGTGGGAGCAACTGCAGCTGTATATTCTGCGGCCATTCTGGAGTATCTCACTGCAGAGGTCTTAGAACTGGCAGGAAATGCCAGTAAAGATCACAAGGTTAAACGTATCACCCCAAGGCATTTGCAGCTCGCTATTAGAGGAGATGAAGAACTTGATACTCTGATCAAAGGTACCATAGCAGGCGGAGGTGTCATCCCTCACATTCACAAGTCACTTATTAGCAAATCCACAAAGAAAGATTAGTTTCTTTGTTTGGTGATTGTGTCAAGCGTTTTATTAGTGGATGTAGGATGAAATGTTTAGATCAACAGACTGTTGGGATTAGTACATATGGATTTAGTCCGTGCACTATATTCTTCACTTGTTTTGTGGTATATGTGTTTATTTTGAATCTACTGTTACTGGTGATATTTAATACAAACAGATCAATCTCTTTCTGTGCCTTGGATATTTTAAAAGCATGATGGAAGTCGATAGATAGCTCTCATAAGTACAGCTGTAAATTGACGATAAAAATCTCATAAGTACAGGGTGCAACGCCTGGATTCGTAAATGGTTAAAACTATAAAGTTGTCATGAGTGATTATAAAAGAATTTACAAAAAAAAAGGAAAACAATGGATGAAAAAGAATACCAAACCTCTTATACCAAGCACAGCGGGGAAATTGTTCGTCCTTGCGATATACTCTCAAGGACAACATATCCTCAGGTCCATTCGTAAACCCCCATCTGATCATACATACTACAAAATGGCGAATTGTTCGAGGAATCTCATCGGGTAATCCCTGATTCATCAGACGGGGGAAAATCATGTCCGTATCACTGAATCCTGTAGGGATGCCAGTGTAATACTAAGATGAAAATTCTGTTGCTGTCAGAAAGTTCATTCTATGTATATAGCTTCAAATTTCAGAATTTTCCGTGACTTAAAAACCGATAGATTCAAATTTCAGAATTTTCCGTGACTTAAAAACCGTGGTCAGCTCACTTGGTCAGCTCACTTGCCTAGCACAGCCGCTAAGTCGCGGCTGACCGCTAAGTCGCGGCTGGTGAACGCAGAAAGGCCGCTTACGGATGTTAAACTTCTTACCGGTCATTGCTGGTGATGCCAGTATAGAAATGCGGTCATTTTAATATTTTAATATTTTTTAATCAGGTATACATGGCAATAAGTTAGTGAACACAGTAATTTTTAAACACGATTAGGTTAGGTAAATGTAAAGAAGTAAACATATAAATGGATGTCTTTATAACAGCTCGAAAGTTAATGGATGAAATCAGAACCATTCATTTATTGTGACGACTAAGAATATTTTAGACATACTTAATCTAGTCCATAGAAAATATATTAAGAACTAAAAACCTATTAAATGTACCCATTTGTCAATAGATGTACACGTTTCAGCGTAAATATTCAGAGCTCGTTCGTATTAGAATTTTTCGTATTAGAATTTGGACGTCGTCGTTCAAACGGGCGAGTCTGCCAAAATGTTAGAAGATTCGACTGGGAGGCCTTCATTGGAAGAGGCAATTCAGAGAAATTTTAAGCGCTCAAACTCCAAAGTTTTCCAGCACGGACAGGCTCAGCGCGTCAAATACCAAGAACCGGTATCAGAATTTTTAAGTTCTCTGAATTGTTCAATTAGAACAACCGAAACTAGCGGACTTTTTTCCCAGAAAAGTTTCTAATTATGAATTTAGACATAAGACAAGTTTTTTTTCCGAGAAAAGTTTCTAATTAAGAATTTAGACATAAGAGAAGGTTTTAAAATAGAATTTAAACATTTAAGAGTAGAGTCTTTCGAGGTTAGAAGTCAACATTGAACTGTTGGAGCTTTGAGCCCAGATTGGAAAATGGATTTTAAGAGCTTGATATTTCAAATCGAATCGATAGAGTTTGACCAAAGTTAGTAACATGTAATCTAAATGTACTATTAATTTTTTTTAATTTTTTAAATTTTTTTTTTTTTTTTTTTAATATTATTTAATTTTTTATTATATTTTAAAGTTTTATGTTTCATAAACATTTCTTCGCCAAAAATCTTAAAAAATTACAAATTTTGATTTTAATCTAAATTAAAATCTTAATTTTTCCTAAAACCAACTTCTATACACTAAACATATACTAAATATATTTTTAAAATAAAATTAAGATTTGTAACTATTTTATACAAATATTTTTGAGACATGCAACTAAATCCCAAACACTAAATCCTAAATCATTGTGAAAACGGGGATAGAGAGCTCCATCTCCTCCTTCAATATATTTGAATGATGAAGGCTGTCACTTAGCTAAATGATTGTCGACAGATTTGAGTTAGAATGCTCCTTGTTGTTTCTTCCATTTCTTCGCTTGGCTGGACTGGGTCATTATATCGACCGGCTGCTTATTGACTGTTCTTTTTGTACTCACAGCTAGTGTGCTGGTTTTTCTCGTTAAAGTTCGATGTAGCTTGCGTTTGTAAATGATTTTATAAACTCAAGGAATTTTTTTTGGAAAAAAAAACTAAATCCCAAACACACTTTTCTACAAATATATTTGGGAGACAAAACTAAATCTCAACCACAAACTTTTCCAAAACCAAATTCCATAAACTAAATCCCAAACAAAAACTTTTCCAAAACCAAATTCCATGAAATTGAGTCCTGAATTATTGAAAGGTTCTATAAGTTTGGTTTTCTACAAACTACTTTAAAATTCAATTTAATCTAAAAACAATTTAATTAAAGAACTAAAAACAAATATAATATAATTAAATGATAATAATAATCTATTTTTAAGGTCACGGCCAAGCCAGCACACCAAATTGGTATATGAGACCCCCTTTACTAAATACTTACGAGAAACAAAAGTTAGTTAAAATTGGAATCAGAATTATCAACTAGGGCTTTTTGTTGGAAGGCAGGGTTTGTTTGTATAGTGAAGATACACAGATAGAGTGGTTTAAACCAAAAAAAAAGGAAAGGTTTGAGCTTAGACCTTTGCATTCAACAAGTAAAATTTATAATTTGGAGTTTTATTAATTGTGTAATAATGTTTTTTTAATGATGATGATGATGATGATTAACGTCCACTAAAACGTTAAGAATTGTAATTTAATTTTAAATTTTGTCATTCAAAAATAATTAATTTGTAGAAATGTTATGTAAGTAGTGTTGGGTTTTTATATTTTTATGTGTTTTTATTAAAAGTAGTTTTGGTTTATAATAAAAATAAAAATAATAACTATTTTTATGATTAAATAGTAGAAAAAATACAATTTAAATTTTTAACCATAAAAGTGTGTTTCATTGAATTGGTAATCTTTTTTAATTATAGAGAAAATATTGTCCACCCATAATACATTAATATAGAAGCCACTTTACTCTATTTTTATGGTAAGAAGTTTTTTGACAATTCATAACTATATTCACAATCTTGCACATTTATTCTTCTCTAAACAAAAAAAAATGTTTTATCCATTTAATATTATATTGAGATAATAATATTGGAGTATATTGTATCTATATAACCATTAAAATATATACAACACTACTATCACAACTTTTGTATTTACTTGATCACATAATGTGCATTTTCAACTACTATCATAACTTTTTTATTTAGTTGATCACACACTATACATTTTCAATTACTATCACAACCTTTTTATTTATTTTATCACATAGTGCACATTTTCTATAGAGAAATTCAATTGTTGCATAGATCTCTTGTAGATCTGTACAACACTATTATGACAATTTTTTCACAGTTTTTTTATTTGGTTGATTATATAATGAACTTTTCTATTTGGTTGAGCACATATTATAGGCCTTCAATAAAGAAACTCCTACCACCAAGACAAAGTACAACACATGAGATATTATTATGGCTATAATCTTCTAGCCATTTCACACACCTCTTTCATTTGGAAACTTGTTTCATATTGTCTTCTCTCCCATATAATATTTTATCAACTTGGGAGTAACTTCACATAAATCAGTGTTGTTGACATGACTACATAACAACAACCCTTCATTTCCTTATATTCCAATAGTTTATGGGAGATTACAAATGTCAATTGAGATTGATTTAGTGATGAACCTATATTTGATAGTCTCTAACATCACATCCTAACATCATATGTCCACTTACATTTACCTCTGCTAGAAAACTTTTTGAGGTATTCATTTTCCTTCCAAAAACAAAATCCCCTAATAAACCTAATCACCCTATTCACTTAAGTGTTTAATTTCCCCTCTATCTAAATATTCTAGTTATAGATGTGAAGTTTGAAAGTTTAAAAAATACATTAAACTTATAAAACACATAAACACATTTTTATGTGATTATAATTTTTTTACTAATAATAAAACAACACATCACATTTTATATGATTATAGTTTTTTTATTAATAATAAAACATTATAATAATAAAAGTAAAATCATGTTTTACATGTTATAAACATAGTATGACGAAACCGCTACGGGTTTTCAGGAAACTAGGTTTATACGTTCTGCGTGTAAGGAAGCATGGGAGTTGGAACCAGTGATCAAATTTGAAGGGTTAGTCTTAATTTCAGGTGGAAGGGCATACTATCATCCAACCCTTCAAGGATGAAAAGTTATAAAAATAATTGTACTTCCATTGACCAGTGTAAATTAAGTAAACCCTTTCTTAAAAAAAATACAAAAATAAAGTATTATCCTTCCAAATCTTTACAAACTTAAATAATAGTTACAAAAAAAGTTATAAAATTTCAAAAAAAATTCAAAAAAATAAATAAATATTTCTTTCACATTTGTAATATCCACAAAATTATTGTTATTTTACACGAGGTACATTAAGAGAGAAACATTAACATATCCAATGTCTCTAATGAAATTCTTGATCTATCATAATTTTTTATAATGTTTACTTTTAAGAAGCTTCTTTCATACATTATTTTCCTCGATGAAATAACAAGAATAATTTGTCATAATCGCATCAAACATGGAAACCATTCAAACCATTCAAGTTCATTTTCAGATAGATCCCATGCTCTGAATATATGTTTTTTTGAATATGACTTATAAATAATGTATGTGAAATGAAATAGGAGATTTTTGTGAAAAAATCACTTTCAAGCCATTCAGGTTCATTTTCACATAGATCCTATGCTCTGAAAATATGTTTTTTGGGGGTACAACTTATAAATATTGTATGTGAAATGGAATAGGAGATTTTGTTGTGGAAAAAGCACTTTCAAGTGGTTACAAGATAAGTATATCTTACTCACTCACACAAGTTTCAGAGAATAGGAAAGTTGAGAAAAAAACAATCATACTTAACTATTGCGTTGATATAAAATGCTACTTTCTTTATAACTGTCTATATTTACATAAATATATCTTTAGTATTTATAATATAGATGAATATATATAGAGTCTATATAACTATTAAAAACATATATAATATACATGAATATCTATCTAAACCAAACCATTGTGGCATATTCATGACATCTAAACTTTTGGGCTGTAAGGAAAAGCAAAAGGAGTTTTTATCCGTAGTAGAAACAATTTCAAGAGGTGTAAAATAAAACCTTTTTATTTACCTACAAACACCCACAACTTACAAATGAGGAGGGGAGGAGACTGAGCACAAGACATACACATCCCACATATAATCTAATGAGCTCTACAATCTATGTATACACAAAGCAGAAATATCATATGAAACTAGCACTGACATGAAACTAGCACTGACAGAAAGAATTGAGTGAAATAATACCTGGAATATCCCAAGGCTCGTACTTGTTGAGGTCGACCTGAACAAAGGTGTTGTCAAGGACCTTTCTAACAAGATAGTGTGTGATCAACTCTTCGTCATTGGGATGCAACTTGAATCCTGGGGGGAGTTGTGTGTCACCCTTGTCCTAGGCATACTTAAAATCCAAGCCCTCCATTTATGAAATCTCCTGAATGCAATTGGTTCAAGATTCAATATTGTGAATAATTATAAAGGATAAATCACTCTGAATGAATATGAAATCGTTGAGCATAAGGACTCGGGACTCGCAATCTCCAAACCTCAACAAACCTTCATACAAACCATTACCCTTTAACCTCGAGAAATATTTTAAAACCAGAGATAATCATTTATATATAAACTCATTAACAGAGGAGAGTAGTTACCATGAATAAGCATTGGTAAACACTGTGTTTGAGGTTAAACCTGTCTTCAAAGGAGTGTAGTAAACGAAGGAACCCTCAAACCAGAAAGACCAGAGCGTAAATATCTATTACTTCACAATCAACATCCTCGCCCCGACATGTTTGTATAATCTCACCAGTTGGGTTTTGTTACTTACTAGGGAATTATCGTCCAGTGAGAGTCCCTGCAGCCGTGAGCTTAGGTTGGAGGCCGACGAATTAGATCTGTGCTCGCTGCACTGAGAATAATCGTCTTCGTCCTCTGAATACAGGCTGTCCAAATCACCCTCTCTGTCGTGTGAAGCGCCCATTTCGAAGATCTCTGTATTGGCTGCTTAAAAATCCTGAGATCCAAGAGAATTATCCAACAATGACAAAAGCCTGAGATCAAAGAGAATTATCCAACAATGGCAGCCACGAGATCTGGTTGATTGATTTGGCTAGTTGAGGAGATATTTGTTTTCTATGTCCCGAGTACAGTTCCAAACGAATACTGACTTCAATTGCACGCAATGTAATGATTTTGAGTCAGCTACAAACAAGGCTCAATCTATCGCGAAATTACGAGCTCAGTCATATTATTGCTGGATACATTGAACTTGACGAGACTAGTAGTAGCACGAGACTAGGTAGTAGGTAGTAGGGAGTCCCAATCTCCAGAACCTCCATATTCAGTAGCAGATTCGCGCGAGTCCCAATCTACCATCATGTCCGTGCTACTTTGTCCAGCATGTCGCACATAATTCATTTAATCCTGCAGGTTTCATTTATGAAATAAAAACTGGTGACGGACAATTTGAACTGTGGCCCTTCTCGTGGAATTTTAGCATCCACATGGCACTTATTTTAAAACGGGTAAAAATAAAATTCAAC
>SNQJ01S0055524.1:3947-17012 GCA_010110895.2 Picea sitchensis
CCAAGGCAAGAAAAATCACTTGGACTCAAGGTCAGTATTTGATTTTCTAATTGTTGTGCTCGAATAATATTGAGTTTACCAAACACAGATTCAATCTTGTCCCAAGCTTCTTCGGGGTCATCAATTTCTTGAAGGTGGTACCTTAAATCAGGAGAGTTGGACATTCCGATTAGTCCTCGTGCTTTGTCATTCCTATTATCCCATTTGGCTTTCTTATCATCATTAGTGGGTGCTTTTTCCTTTCCCAAGGTAATCTGGTACATGCCTTTACTTCTTAATAAATCTTCCATATGAGATTTCCATTGGAAGTAGTTGTTGCTGGTAAGCAAGACATTACTTGTAGAATACATATTAAATATGCAGATAATTTGGATTTAAAAACTGAAATTGATGATCTGGATGGAAATATCTCAAAAAGTTATGCGATTTAAAAAAAAAACGGCACTGAAAATGAACTTCCGATGGGAGAGTTATGCCCTTCTAAAAAAAGGCATAAACGGTAACCAACTGACCATGTGATAGTGTAAGTTGCTTTATGAAGTGACCCACTCTTATAAAGAGAAGTGAGGATCACTTTTACAATGAAGTTACTTTATAACAGAAAAGTTGCATGCAAAATAACTCTAAAATAAAATATTAAAGTTACTTATAGTGATTCACTTTTATACTTGAAGTGAAATACACTTTACAGTTTTGGCATGAACTTTTTCAAAAAAGTAACAAAATAGAGAATTGAACTCAAGACCTCTTACTTGATAAGACAAGTTTTAACCAAATGGTCTAGAAAAACATATTGTAATGTTTAGAAGGAGGATTGGGGTTGTTGTTAAAGACGACCTTGGAGAGTGTGCTAAGAAAAAACTCTTTTCACACAAGAAAAAAAATTCGCTTCTCGATGACAACAAGGGTTAGATCCTGGTTAGCTTACCCAGAAGATGCACCTTTTCCTATGTGTTTTTGATTTTCCGAGATTGCACAGGGCGTAGAGAAAAGAGAATACGCAGATCTAAAAGAGTAGCAACCTGGAAAAAAAATACAAAACCGAAATAAAACCAAAATACTTCTCTGCAAAAAATTTAAAAAATGCATATTCAAACTTTATACCTTTGGATCTGACTGTAATGGTCGTATCTTGGGAAAACGAAAACCTTTTCGAGTGAAACGAAAAGTTTTCTTGAATGAAACGAGTGCTCTGGATGCAATGGAACAATCCTCTCAACCCAAAAATGTACGAAAATGACAGAAAATGGAGATGAGACAACTCGGCTTCATGATCTCGATCTACAACATGAGAGGGTCTTCAAACAAGCTTTGATACCATGTTCGACAACATAGGTATTCATACAAAGGATGAAAACCTTCAGTAACCACTCACATAACCAGATCAAAGATCAACACACCGATGTTTTCACATGGTAAAACCCCTACGGGGAAACATCCACGACCCCAACCAACGTGGCCACTTGGAGCAGTTTATTAATGCAAAAGAAAAAGATTACAAAGATATTTTACAATAGAGTTTCTCACAATCGATCATCGGAAAATGACCCTCCATGCTCTTTAAATAGAGATCATGGACCAATCAGGTGTTAAGCCATGGATCAATGGTCGTTAAGATCAAGGAGAGTATGAACCGTTGGATCACTCTATGTCAGGAACATATCGTGACCGTAAGATTTCCTAACTACAAATGCATATAACTAATGCACACTAAAGAAACACACTAAGAAACACACTTTTACCTAATGACATATTATACCAAGTAGATCTTAACTAACTCCTAAGTGTCTAAATATCCTAAAAATTGTTCTCTACGATTGAATTCTTTAACTACTCTGTGTTGGTTCTGGTTCGGATCCGGTTTGCTCTGTATTCTCACAAGTCTTATCAAATGCAAATAACCTTCCCTGTCAGACCCTTATGAATGTTTATAACCGTTCGACAACTGTGTGATTGCTTTTGCACCCAACATAAGTGTCGAATCCGGTTAGAGTCTACAATCAATACTTTCCTTACTGTGGCATTAATGCCAAATCCTTCACCAGATTTTTCCTTCGATCTGCCATTATGTCCTGATCCTCGACGATGCCTTCTATTTATTACTATGCGTCTCCATGATGTTTCATCATTACTACATTTTAATTGTCGTTTCTGTTCTTTAATGCCCTTAATGGTCCTATTCCATGCTTGACTTTTGCACACACTTAATTTCCTCTGCGTTGTTTCTGTTATCTGTGCGATACTCCCTTTTTCTGTGTAGTTCTTGTTTCTTTATTTCCCATACTTCTTCCTGTCTACCTTTGTATTTCTTCTTGTTTTTCCACTTTTTATGTGTTTTCTTATTTTTTCACTTTTTGTTTTGTTTTTCATTACATAGCATTTTACCTCCCTACCATAATAAAACTACTATGATACATGTGTTCTTGCACCGTTCATATTAATGCACAGATGATCGACTATCTCTATAGAGTTTCTTCAACCAACTTCCATTCATCATGCCTCCTAGGGATTCTCCATTTAGTGTTTCAAATTGCACAACACCTGCCTCCATCACATGCTGAATCACATCTGGTCCTAAACAATGCATTTGAAATTTTCTCAGATGTTGCATAAACTTACTGTCATACAGTAATACTAAGTCCCCTACTTGAAACTTTTTCTTTTTAATGTGTTTGTCATGCCATGCCTTATCTCTCACCTTCTAAAGTTGCTGATGGAACCTTGTGACAAAGTGATCCTCCTCAAGCTGTACCAACTGTGAAAATATCTCCTCCACTGTGCCAGAGTCCGAAATATCAGTAATCACTGCAATCCATAGGATAGGTACAATAAACTCCATCGACATCACTACTTCTTGACCATAGACCAACCTAAAAAGTGTCTGTCCTTTCAACTTTTTGGTCGTGGTCCTGTATGCCCATAATACCGTAGGAACCCTTAAGTCCCAATCATCTCTCCCTACATTGTAGATCTTTGTCAGATCGTTCTCCATAATTTTATTAAATGCTTCTACTGTCCCATTGGCTTGAGGGTGATACGAGGTGCTCCTTTGATGATGAATTTGAAATTTCTTAGTCAATGCTACAATTGTATTATTCATGAATAGTGTTCCTTGATCACTGAGTAGAATGCACGTGCATACAAATTGTCTAACTACATTCTCAAATAGAAACTACACAACAGTCTCTGCAGTGCAGTCTATGACTGGTGCTTCTTCTACCCATCTGGTCAAATACTTTATCGCAGTGATTATGTACCTAGCTCCTGATATTCTTGCTGAAGGGTTGATTGGTCCAATAAAGTCTATTGCCCATTTATCAAACGCTTGCAAAGTAATCTGTGGGTGTAAAGGCATCTCATCCCTTATGGATGGATTTCCCACTCTTTGATAAACATCACATGCCTAACAATATTCCTTAGCATCCTTATGAAGTGTGGGCCACCAAAGCCCTATGCACAAAATCTTCTGCGCTATTGCTTTACCTGCATAGTGTTCTCCTACAATTCCTTCACATGCTTCTGAAAGTATCGTTGGCCTTTAATGCTCTAACACACATGAAAGTCTACTTCTGAAAGTAGCATTGGAATTTCATGCTCTAACACACATGAAAAAATTGCAGGTGCATTCTTCAGTCCAAAGGGCATCACTGTGTATTGATAACTTCCCCACTTTGTTGCAAAAGTAGTCTTATGTCTGTCTTCCTGTGCAATCCTTATCTCGCGATATCCTGAGAAGCCACTTGTGAAAGAATAGGTCTCCTCCCCTCATACATTCTCTAACACTTCATCTGTAAAAGGTGTTGGAAACGGATCATGTAGACATGCATCATTTAGCTTCCTCAGATCTACACAAATCTCGATTCCTCTTGTTTTCTTATCCTATACCACCATTGGACTTATCCATTCTGATTCCACCATTGGTTCAATAATCTATGCGTCCAACATTCGGTCTATCTTTGCTTTCACCTTCTCTTTGTACTTCGGATTTAACCTATAGGGTATTTGTCACACTAGCTTAGCATCTTGTATCAAAGGGATCTTCATCTCTCCTAACTCATAAAATATCCCCTTCATCTCTGAGAATGTAGTTGGGAACAGATCTTGATACTCACACAGTAAATATGAAATCTTCTCCACAGTTTCATCATTCCAATAACCTCCTATCTATGCAAACTTTGGGTTTTCCTTTGTCCCAATATTTACCTTCTGTGTCTTTATTGGATGTGCATACACAATAGACTCAAGCTTTGGCCCTTCTATTGTGTGCTCCCCCTCAGTTTCAGGTACTTTCACATTCCTTGGATCTTCCTCATTGCGTTGCTCTTTAAAAACGTTGTAACATTCTAGTAACTCATGGACAATCATAGAAGCTCTATGCACACTACACACATGTACGACCTCCATTGGATCTTTTTCTGAAAATATCTTGGTTCGAATTACCTGTAGGGATGCATCTACTAATGGAGATTCATGTTCAAAATTAAATGTTACCTTGAACCTCTTAGTCATCTCATCCCATTTTGCTGCTTATCTGTGCATTTCTAGTTCCAAGTACCAGTTCTTAGGAATTGTATCCAGTGTATGTATAAACTTGTGCATCCATTCCTTCTTTGGTATTGATTCCCATATGTTTATTCACTGCACAATATGATCTATTGGGTCGCTTATCCTTGTATACTTATGTGCAATATTCTCCACCCCGGTACCAAATCTCACATGCATTAGTCTTTTAAACTAAGACCAATCTTCCATTCCCTCTTTGTGTGCAAGCCACCATCTAGATGGAGTGGCCTTTAAGACAACATCTAGTGCCAACAATATTTGTTGTTTGGGTACCTACATCTCAAACACCTTTATAAAACAGTTGATATCAGTCAATCCATCATACATGGGTGGATCACAATATAAATCCATTCCAATTCAGTACAATGATTGAGTTAAGCATGCACATCGTCTAGTAGATACTTCATGCATCCTCTGCTTCCAATGTTCTAGACCTTCCTCTGAGTTCGATGCACACGAGCTAATGCTCCTCCAACTTAGCGCACCATTTGCAGTGGGGTTAACATAGTCATCCATCCACGTAGTCATATTATACAATTTGTCAATTTTGTTTCCTCTAGTTGGCTCTATGTACCTCTTTCTTTTTTTCGGATCCAATGGTGTAGTAACCTTCAAGTCCCCTACCTCAAATATCATCTCCCTCCGTTTCATATTAATGATTTTCTGATTATCAAAGGCACATTCAAGTCCCATCAATGCTAGATATGAATGATTATCATCCACGATCTCAATGACTTCAAAATATGCTACATTGCGCACCCCATCTATATTCACAAGTACTCCTGTCAATTGACCAATTGGTGCTATCTTGTGCTGGTTTTTTAACCTTAACTACATGGGAGACCAAATCAACTTGGGTTTCCCCATCATTTCCCAGGTCTTCTTTGGTAACACATTTACATCAAAATCCAAGACTATGATAACATTATCCGCTTCATATTCCCCAATCTGTGCACTTAATATGAATTATTTGTTGGTCCTCTTTTTGCCCAATACCTGATTCACCACCCTCTGTGCAATAGGAAGTTCCCTTTCTTGTGCACAATTATCAATCATTTCATATAATGAATTCAATGCAGTTTCATCTTTCATCAACTCTATGCAACTTCTTAGAAACTCTCTTAGAGTACTTACCTTCCCAAGCGACTTGTCTGGTCTAGTATGATCACAAATAGGAGGCGTAGATGATGTTGATGCTACCCAATCTGATCCTAATATCTCTTTTCTTTCCCTCTGATACGCCTCCTTTTCTTACCGAGGGTCAAATTTTGGAATATGTCTTGTTGATTTCCTTATCCATTGATCAACCTGCTTTCCTCCATTTGTTGCGTCAACCCATGTCCTAGCTCCTCCATGCACACCATTTACGATTCTAGGTCCTTCATTACCTTTCTCGGCTGATATTTTCTGTATGTTCAGATTTGGGTTCTGGTTCTGATTCCCTCTTTCTTGCCACTTCGTAAGTAGTTGGGGACAATCTTCTGTCGCATGGTCCAATGCTCTACAATATGTGTAGGTTGTACATGGATTTAGGTAGTCATGATATAAGTATCACAATTGATTACAATTGTAACATATTATTGGTCCTATACCTCCTCTGCCTCGACCTCTGCCAAATCCTCCTCGGTTTCCTAGATTAAATCTTCTCTGATTGTTATATTGTGGACCACCTCTTTCTGTCACAACATTCTCCTCCTGAATATGATACATATCTGAAGTGCACTCTCTCATTAGGTCGAATGCGCGACAATCCTTCTCTTTGTGCCCGATTGAGTTGTAGAAGTTTCAAAATGACTTCCTTGGCATACTCTGGTATTTATGTAGTAATGGACACTCGATCATATGATGTCCCCATTTCTTACCTATTTCACAGTATCCCCCTCCTGGTAATGATTTGGTGCTCCAGTCGCCAAATACTGCACAAATGCTGGGCATTCGTCCTTACAACGGCCTTCAGTCCTACACTTGGTACACGAGACTTGTTCATGCTTTTCCTTCCCTTTTGTAAGTTATTCTAATTGAATTGTTAAGGAAACTAATCACATCTGAACTTGCACCATCCCTCCATTGTCTCCTATAGGAGATGCTTCCAACTTCATTGCAATCTCTAAATCTTTAGGCTGCGACACAACCTTCTGTTAAATCAATGGTCTGTGAAGGTGCGATATTCGTCCTGCAATAAACCATTCTTGGTGCTGCTGATCAGGTATCTGGAATGTCAGTCTACCCGTCAAATCCTTAAGCTTTTGATCATAGTCCCAAACTGACTTATTTTTCACCTGTTTGATTTCCTTCAACTCTGTAATGTACTGCAATTCATACTTTGGCTTCTTGAACTCTTTCAACAATGCTTGTCTAATTTCTGCTAAAGTCATGACTTGTCTTGTAGGTGTGGTACCATGTAGTTTCATGTACTAGACTAATGCACGCCCCCTAAATGTTGTTTCCAATTGCACAATCTTTATAGCCTCATCCTGGATATTCTTCGTGGCCCAAATTGTTTCACATATGAATAGATGTTGCTTTGGGTCCTCTGACATAAATCCCTGGAACTTAGGCAGTCTCAGGGTGTTGTCTACCCTACCATGTTGTTTTGTGTAGTGCCTCCCCTCGACGATGTTGATTGACTCTGACTCGAAGCACTGCTTCCACTTCTCTGGCTACTGCTACTCTGTCTCCCCTACTAACTATAGGTGATTTTGATAAATCCTAAAATGTTATTTGATCTAGGTGACGCATATAGGGCCGTGGAGTCGACACATTATCTAGTCTGAGAAGGACTTACCCGTTCTTCTATTATAGGACTGAACTTAGAATTCTCTTCCTCTCCTTCTATGTCCAATATTTCTATGATCTGGATGATTGCGCAAGGTTATCTCCCCTTAGGCTCATTGCACGACTCTCTAATCCAAACTCATCGTCCTCTTCTGATACCACTTCTTCAGTTCTCTACATCCTCAGTCCCTTCCTTCCTTCTTCATTTCTTCCTTCTTTATTTCCTACCTTCAAACTATCCTCTTGTTATCCCCTAGTTCCTCTATGTGTGCAAAGAGCCTTAGCAATAAAACTCCAATGTCATCACACACTTGTCACACAACAACATCTTTATCCAAGTACCCAATGATTTAATAAACCTTCCGTGCAGACCCTTAAAGAAATCTCTTTATGCAAAACTATATGACTGTGTACAATCCACTGCAAATTCTGTAATATAACCTCCCAATATACTGTCCAACCAAAAATCAACTGAACGAGAAGTCTTGTTACTTACATAATTCATTCGCCTTACCAACTCAGGATTCCAGTTCCTCGACATTGCAGTTCGGTACCTTCCAGTATTCTCCACTAATATTTCTAGCCACTCAGTCAAGTTAATAAAAAATTCTCCAAATAAAGTATCATGTATCTCTATGTACACATACCTTTGCATACATTGCTCGTCACTCGTCCGAGGGTTTCTATTATCTTTTTGAGAAAATTCTCGTTCCTTTCCTTCTAGCCATTCTGAGCTCTCTTTCTTAGTGGGCCTCCAAAACATTCCCTCAATCACAGATTCCAGGTCCCAACAACAGAACCATTTGTTGGCGCACGGTTGTAAGACCCTAGGTTCAAGTTATATAACCAACAAAACCCTACAGATACCGACCCTTTTGGCATCACTTGGATGTAAGTGAAGTCTCACCCGAGGCATCTATTGGGGCTGCAAGAACCAAGTTTCTACAAGAACAAGGGGATGGAGGCGATCATCTTATTCATTCTTACTTATCTACTCTGTGCGCATTATATTGTGTCTGTTATTCCTTGGTTACTTAGTAATTGATTTTATGTAGGACCATCATGATGTAGATCACAACATAAAATATTCACCATAACATCCATAACTACTACGTAGTGATCATATGGTAAAATGATATAGTCTAACATGCATAAACCTACTATTCATAAACAATCACATGAATCACACACATAGAGACATAGAGTTAATGTGGTTCACCCAATTTTGGGCTATGTCCACAATGACTGACTTCTTTATTATGCTTTATGTAATCATCTCAGGATTGTGCACTGTGCTTACAATAGATATATCATGATATCTCTCTTCATATTACCTAGCCACTTTGTAGTGAAAGCCTGTCTCTGCAAAACTCTCCCTAAACCTTCAGACATAGAGTCTCTCTCTTACTCTCAGTCTATTCTCTCCATGAAAATAACTTCTGGCCTTCAGCTCTTCTCTAACACAACTTTAACAACCTATTCTACCCGACCCATTACATATTTATACATGGAATTTAGGGCTTAAACCCTACTTGGTTATCCCCAAAACCCTATTACAACTCATTCTGACTCATTATAACTCGTGTTGACTTGTTGTTCATGCGTGCTTTTCCCACTTTGGCATCTGCATGCTGCTTTTGCATTCTCGACTGCTATTCTTCCTTATTTTGTGTGTCTCTCTGCTTTTGCATGCCCGACTGTCGTTCTTCCTTTTCACCTGCTTTATCTTCCTACTTTATTCTCTTGCTATTCACTGCCAAGTATGCTTTTATTGCACACTTCAATCCTAAATGTGCCTTTACTGCGCACTCTACTCATGCGTTCTCTTCTTTCTTCTACTACTGCGCATCTCCTCCATACTTAGGATTTTCCTCAAAGTTGTATCCAAAATGCCTGTCCAACACTACCCATAAGGTATTGGAAAGTGCATTGTACTGTTTTTTGGGGTGATCAACAACAATTTTCTTAAGAATTTAGATCAAACTTTTATTTGTGGATTTAACTACACCACTTCCCTAGGGATAGTAGTTAGTAGAGTACCTTAAAATGACATCCTTTTTTAAAGCAAACTCATTCAATTTAAATGAAGATAAATATGTAGCATTATAAAAAACTAGCATGGAAGGGACATCAAACCTAGTAATTAGATGTTGTTCCTTGAACTAAATTACAACATTTTTATTTACCTAAGTATCCCACTTGATCAAGTAATTAGTAGTAATAAGGATATTTTTGTGTTGTTTGGAAGATCTACTATTGATTTATCCAATGTTGCCTAATTCCCATTACTGAAAATGTTATTCAATAGTGGGTAGCTACAAAGGTACTACGACCTTGTTTTTTCTTCTAGCACACATTTGAGAAGATTTTTTATTTTTCTGACATATGTGTATGCATCTCTAAATAATGTGGGCTACTAACAATCGACCTTGAGAAATTTATGGGCGAAGGTATCTCCAAAGAAGTGTCCTTTAATTGTTCCATCATGCAAATCCTTTACCACTAGCTCAATGTCATCCATTTCAAAACATTTGAGTGGTGCTCCATCATAGTTTTTCTAGAAAGTGACACCATTGATGATTTGATATTGAGCAGATTTGAGTCTCAAATCTCTTTTATTTATTGAATCCAAATACCCATGATATGATCAATGGTGTAAGTAATGTTTCATGTCGCATTATCATGAATCAATGGTAGTTGGGATGTAAAGGACATCGTTGGTGTAAATAGAGATTTCATTTTCCTTTCCTACTTCATAAGTAATAATCTTATCTGATGCTTCTACTACCAAATTGCAAAGTCCTTAGCCTCAGGCCAAAGTGGTTGGTTTGAGTTCTAGATCATAGTCCTGGATAACAATCATCCCATTTACTCCCTTTTCACCAAGTTCTTTTTAAACAATGAGTGACCTTACAACTATATGTGTAGTAAAAATTCAAAGATAAAAGAGATAATCCACCATAAAAATTTAAAGATAAACAACAATGTTACCAACCTAACGAGAACTTTGTAGAGTTTTCATTTTTTTAGAGCACACCTTTAAAGGTTGTTTTTACACCCATTTTGAAACTAGTGCTACTTGTTACACTCATTTTTTTTTAGGGTCAAAATTATGACCTTTTGCAACAATGACATGGAATGTTGTAAACAAAGATCTTAAAATCAAACCCAAACTTGAAAAGTGGCACTAGTAGTAACACACTTTTTGGAGCTAAAATTACAACATTTTTGAAACCATGGTCTTAACAATTGGTACCGTTACAACCAAAATCTTAGAATCAACACAAAAATTAAAAAACAGTGCTACAAGTAACACCCTTTTGTTTTATGGGAGGTTAAAATTACAACTAATTAGAAATCACGACCTTAACAACATGTACCATTGCGACTAAAATTTTAAAATCAACCCTTAAATTGAAGAGAGGTACTAGTGGTAACTCCTTTTCTTTTTTAGGGTTTAAAATTATAATATTTTTGAAACCATGACCTAAAAAATCAACACTATTACAAATAAAATCACCCTACCCATATCTACTTCACCGTTCCCTTTAAATTTAAAAAAAAGAAGAAAAATATTATTTAAAAAAATTAAAAAAGTTAAAACACACCAATATAACTATTTAAAAAATTGATTAAAAATAAAAATAAACTTAAAAAAAAAGAATAGAATAACATTTTTTAAGCTAGAATTATAAAAAGCATATATAACTAGCATAGCATCTAAATAGCTGATGGTGAACGCCGAAAGGCTGATAAGATGAAACAAATCCTTAAAAGAATATATTAAATTTTATTATTGATTAATAAATAAACGGTTGAGCTTCATTTATCTGGTGTTAATATTTTAATTTCTGTTAATCACTTACGTGGCAATGAGTTAGCTATCAAAGTAATTTTTAAATATGATTAGGTAAATGTAAAAAAGTAAACACATAAATGGATGTCTTTATAATAGCTAGGAAGTTACTGATTGAAATCACAGCCATTTATTTTGTGTGACTACTAAGAATATTCCAGCCATATTTAATCCTGTCCATAGAAAACTTATTAAACACTAAACCCCTATTAAATCTGCCCATTATCAATAGGTGTACGCCTTTTGGCGTAATAAATTTTTAAAAATGTATATTAAAAATATTAAACAAATAAATACAAGATACATGGGAATAATGTTTTAAAAATATAAAAATTTATTAAAAAATAATTTTTATAACATACCAACGGAGTTTAAATTAAAACACACACACATATATATTTTAACATAGATCAAGAAAAAAGGAGTTTAAATTAAAACACACACACATATACATTTTAACATGGATCAAGAAAAAAGATATATTAAAAAGCTGCGTGAGAACGTATAAAGTTTACATCATATGTCCAGATGAATAGTAAAACAAAATTTGAATTCCCCCATGTTCTCCAGACTGGAGTTGGGGATGTGCCATAGGAGAGATTTTTTGAAGTACTCTTGGCTATATTTTCTTAACAAAGTAAATTCTAGAAAAAGAGCCTAACACATAGACAAAAAAACATTTCATTTACTCAGAAAGATTGTGCGCATCCCGGTCGTCCGGTTCTTCATCTTCTGGCTGCTGTGGAGAGACATTTAAGTCCAAGTTCTGGTTCTTGGGCCCCATAGAAGAAGCTTCATCAGAAATGGGTGGGGAAGCATAAGGAGAAACTGGAGGGGAAGTTGGTCCAACAACAAATTGTAGGTCTGCAAACTGCTTCCCGAGGGCTTCACATTCATTGCGCATCCTCTGCTGGTTATTTCTTTGTTGAACGATGATTTCCATGATAGACAAAACCTGTGCTGATAAACCTCTGAGATAAATTTGCAAAGTTTGAACTGTGTGGACCAGATCATCATGGTCCTCATTTGTGGTTGCTCATCGTCCTCTCTGATTCCACCTCATATTCTTGAAGATGCAAGCATGTTCTGAGATGAGAGCTAGGAGCGAGATCATCATCAACATCAAGGGATAGGGTTGAGGTAGAGCCGCTTATTGACATACATCGAACTCGACACTTTAACAACAACTAGGTTTGCTTGTTCATCAACGTCTTTGTTGTTTTGTCTAAATACATGGAAATAGATTAAATTGTGGAAGGGTTGGGAGGCTAGGAAGATATGGTGGGAGATGGAATTGAGAGAGATTTTTTGGGTGGGTTCCTTTTCGTGCATGGTGGATGATTAGTTTGGAGTCTCCTATGATTGAGAGAGAGTGGATGTTCATTTTTTTCCCAAGGAGGAGACCCCGCAATAAAGCGTAAGATTTCACTTGATTATTTGAAGCTATTCCCAAGCTCCAATGAAAATATAAGACTTTGTTTCCTCGTGGGAAAAGAATAACCCCTCCCGCTCCTGCCACCCTGAAAAAAAAACAAAAAAAAAACACATATATTACACACAAAAAAGAGAGTATATAATAAGTTGATACACAGAAAAAGAGTATATAATAGGTTGATAGTGGGTAGTTATAAAGACAAAATTTTAAGAAAATTAAAAAGCATATGTTACAAAGAAAAAGGGTATATACTACGTTGATAGTGGGTAGTTGTAAAGCACGAAAGGAGGGGTATATGAGGGGGGAAATTCCAAGAATCGTCCCACACTCATATATCCCTCTTTTCGCCACACTCATATATCCCTCTTTTCGTGCTTTATAGCTATTTGTTTGAAAACTTTGTTTTATCATTTTCGTTAGAACAACTCATTTAAAA
>SNQJ01S0055524.1:31380-46786 GCA_010110895.2 Picea sitchensis
ACATTCCTTCTTCAAGTGTGCCCTAGGAGAGAGAGAGACTTGGGTCCATATTAAAACCACCACCACATCAAATATTTTATGGAATAAAAGCACCCTTGAAGTAGGTGAGTGGTGTGCTCTAGGAAATTGTGCAATAATAACTCTCTTTGACCAAGTCAATGAAGAAGCCATCAAAAGAAGTGCGCCTTAAAAGATTGTGCAATGGGTCCACATTCAATAAGTGTGCAAGTGGACCTCCAAAAGTGAACAAATTGGTTATAAGTCACTTCACAATGTGTATAAGGTGTGAACAAGCTCATGTAAAGTGCAAGTGGGACCTCATAGAGGAGTGCACCACCTAATTCCCTAGAAGAGTGTGCCAATGTGTGAATGGGTGGATGAGTGAGTGGATAGATGAAACCCTAGGGCACATTCATGACTAGACTCGTAGTCAACTTGCAAGACCCAAGAACCTCCTCAATATGTGTGCTAAAGGATAAGGATGGTAAAAAAGGCAAGTTGGAACGTGTGAACAAGGCTCATATTAGGCTCAATGAATTTGCCATTTTTTTAGTGGGTTGCCTCAACTTGTGTGCCAAAAGAGGAGCACTAGACTCATGTGTGTACCACATAGAGAAATATGCATTCCCTAGTGATAATTACAATACAACTTAGGGAATTAAGCCTGAATGAAGAATTATAACATGTGAGCATTAATAGGCTTATAATGTGGCGCTCAACCTAAGGTTTTGGGATTTAATTAAAATATCTCAAACTAGTTAGATGTGTTCACACACTGAAAAGATGGAAAAATGGAAATATGACAAATGTGGAGTTATTATGAAATGAAACTTAGGAATTACAAGCAAATGTGCCATGTGCCTTTTAGAAACCGAAATGTGGTGAAATGTAAGTGCAATATGGGTTTAACCTAGGTAAAAAAGTGAAAGTATATTGTGATATATAAATTATCTAGGTAAAATGATCGAAATGTTATGGAATATGAATGACATTAGTAAAACACTAGGCAGGTACACCACCATGCTAGATGATACTCACAACTAAGACATGCACTAAGCATGCAGCACAAAGTGAAAGAAATGACTACAACATGACTAGGTGACCTCCACAATATTGGTCCATGAAGAACATGATGCACAACTAAACCAACTTCTACCAACATTCCAACCTTTGGAAGGTTAGAATCCTCATACCATCCTGCAAATCTTTGAATCATGTGATAAAAATCACATGTGCAATCCTCATGAGATATGGTGGGTAATAGGCTTGTTGGGGAAAGTCAAGGAATTAACACATAAATTCAAATTTTTAATTGTGTATTACAAAGTAGCAAAATGATATCGAAATGGGGAAATGAAGCCAAAATGTTCATAAAAAGAGCTACAAAGTGATGAGCTAAATGAGGTAGGTCTGAGTCTCTGATGCAGACCCCCTACCTCTGCCTCGGCATGGTCCGTTGACCTCCCAGTCAATGATCGTTCTCCAAACTCCCCGAGCTGAAGTAGCTCAGTAGTTCCCTGCTGGAACCTTCAACAAATCCACAGGTCCTTCTGAACTCCGCCCTGCGCGAAAAAGCACTGAGCACGAGCTCCTTCCCGCGTGACCACTACCTGTGACCACTGGCTTATCCCACCAAGGGTGCGTCGCGTTTCGCGATTTCAGGGATTCCAATGCATAACACCACGCTCCTCCAAGTCTCGAAACCCCGACAAGGGCTAGCGGATCCTTAGCTCCTCCCCTAATTTCTACTAATGTGACCCTCGACAGCGACTTGGGGCCCAACCTTCGAGCGCGTCGAGATTTCGCGTATCGGGGATTCCCGATGCGATTCACCTTTGTTCTCCCAACTCCCGAAATGTCGATATTCTGGGGCGTTAGATCAACGGTCCACAAATCCCCCCGATCCAACGGTCCAGATATTGTCGCGATTTCGGCTATCGCGAGTTCTCTCTCTTCGCCACGCTTAACCTCCCGAAGTCCGAAACCCCGATGGCTTCCGGATCTTCACCACTTGTCCTCCGGCGATGGACAGTTCTGATGCTTTCGGGACTTCGCGACTTCGCAGAGTCTATCCCAATGTACACGCAAGGATTAAATCTCACATGCTTTCCTCCGGATCTAACGGCTGCTGGTCCTCTGCACTCAGATCCGGTGGCCCAGATCTGATCTTCCCTGTGCGCGTTCCTCCTGTGTCTGGACGTGGATTCAATGGTCTAGATCTTCTCTCTCGGTGCCGATCCAACGACAGCTGTACTTATCCTCCTGAGCTTTGTCTGAGGCTTGGACTTCGAAGTGTCTCAGCATGTTGTTCCTCTCTGTTGGAACTCTGTGCACAAAGGCACTATTCTTCCCGAGCTTAGGTGATGAATCTCGACCTCGGCCCTTCGCACAATTACACTCGGTGTGTGACTTCACGCTACTCCTCTTGAGCTTCGGGACTTGAAATAAGTCCACTCTTACACACTCTTGGTGCTATCCCTTCTGAGCTTACGAACTTACTCAGTTCTAAGGGACTCGACCCTCTGCTTCCTTAGAAGACTCCTGATGCTCCTCCTGGCACACTTTTGCGCTCGACATCCTGAGCTTTGGAACTTGAAACAAGTTTACTTTGCGCGTTCTCCTTACGCTTCGACTAGCCTCCAGATGGCTATCTCTCAACACTTCGTCCGAGTGTTGGCCTAGTGCACTCCTTGCACAGGTCTTCCTCCAGAGTATTCAACAACTCTGTCTCCTTTCACTCCTTGAAAGGATATAAGTGCCCTCCTGACAACTTATGCTCAAGCATGCCTTGCTGAGTCTACAGAGTGTTCAGAAATTCTGTAAGTGTCTTCTCCTAGACACTTCTCTTATCCCCGAACTCGAAACAAAGTCCTTTTCATGCAATCTTTCCACTTGCTCGATGCCCACCTCGCAGAGCTTCACAGAATCTTCAGTAATTCTGTATCCTCTCTGTGCCTTCCTTTGCACAGTCTTACCTCCAAGGTATTCAGTAACCTTGAGGCTTCTCCCTTGAGTTAATGATTCCTCTGGTGTGCCCTCTTGGCACGTCTTTGCTTGAATTCCACACAACTCAGATGTGCACTCTTTGCACTAGCGTACAGAGTCCTCAACACTCTGTCATGCAACCCCTTGCATGAGACCACAAAGAACCCAGACTGAAATCAACAAAACCCATAGATAGGAAAATCTATCTGTCCCTACAGATGGAACCTAACATACATCTACAACATACAAATGAACACATATATAGCATTCACGAAAGACACATAAGCACACATAATCATATGTAGGAAAAACTGCTCTGTTTGTATTAAATTCAGAATGCCTGTACAAAGGTTACAAAAGCTCGGACTGCAACAGAGTCTTGGCTCCTCTCTTTTCCTCTCTAATCTACCTATCTTCTTGCTTCTCCCTAACTCATGCAGAACTAGCTCTATCTAGATACAAAAATATCTTTTTACAAAAGAGGGTCTCCTCGAGCTCTTCCCTCCAAGCTACCTACTCTCATTAATTTACATTGAATTGCATTCAATGGCTGTCTAGTCCGGATCAGATCTAGATCTAGATCTTAGCCTGTCAACCATTAAAGGCGACTCTATCTACAACCTACACAAAAGCATGGCTTGGCTCTACCAGCCTTACAATCATTTAATTCATTTAATTTCAATTTGAAATTTGAAATCGAGAGGGCTGGTGCTGGCTAGTTGGCGCGTTGCTATTTCAATTTGAATGCGCGCTTTGATGTGCTGGCTAGCTGGCGCGTTTCTGGGATGAAGCGATGCTCCTGCATTAGTCTCATCACAAGGCAAGACTAAACAAGAGTGTTAATTTTGACTACATGGTTTAATTTGTATGCCAGATACATTTAATTAAATTCTTATAATGGAGAGTCCCTTGCCTTGGTTTAGCCTTTGTCTTTGCTAATAGGCCCACTCCTTGGTGGGCCCATGTGTCCTTTTGTTATTTTGGAAGTCAATCCCTTGTCCTTTGCCCTTTTTAGTAGCATTTTTTATTTGGGCATTGTTATCGCACAAATTGTAGGTTGGGCAAAGCCCGACCCTATCCATAAGATGGAGAGAACTATGAGAGAGTCTACCCACTGTCACCTTAGATAAACCCTCCCCTCGCTTTAGTGAAAGATAAATCCTACACAAGGGGGGAATCCCGAGTGATCCTAGGGGGGAAATGAGATGGAAAATGGAGTTATGGAAGGTGATGCTCCTATAGGTCAAACTACAAAGTGGAAGATGGCTTGGGAACAAGTCGTGGTGATGGTTAATGGTTGCCAAATGCTTGAGTACCTGCAGAAGATAGTTATACCCGCGGAGACAAGGGAAGAACAAGTATGCAAGCACAATATTCCAATGGGAAAGCAAGCGAAGCTTTCTGTCCTAAATTACATCAGTAAACAAATGTATACATCAGCAATGAAATCGATTATTACTGCAAAAATAACCATCAAAATTGTCGAATAATTATTGGAGAATGAAACACTACAACAATAGATAACTTTCCAATACTGAAGCATAAACTTTGACTGTGAAAGAGGGCTGTTAGATAGTGTTTTCAGAGAATAATTGTAACAACCAAGTGGCTGTAGCAAAGATTTGCTACAACATCAAGTTTCAACTACGAAAATTAGCAAGTAATCCGACAAAAAGTTAACCAATAAGCAGTAGAATGATAATAGTGGCTTACAAGCAAATTTCCACGGTTGAAATGTAAGTAAAAGTAAGAAATAGTGTATGTTTTGCTGCAGCCCTAATGGCTGTAGCTTTTGATTGATTGCAACTCAAGAACTACTAGGCTAATCAAGACCCCCTAGAGGCTTTAGCAAGCTTAATATACCAAGAAAAGTTTCCAACTTGAATAAGATCAATATCTCTAAAATCACGTTTACCAATGCAAGTAATTTATTTCTCCAATGCAATAAATGATTAGTACCTTGCCAAATGGGTTATGGAGTCTTCTTGTATTAGGTTAGGTCTACTACCTCTCAAGGGGTGTAAGCCCTTTTACTCCCTTGAGCAAGTAACCCTAACAAGGTAAAATCTAGGAAAGTGTAAGCCCTTTTAAACCTCCTAGCAACCTTTGCAATAGCTTTTTCAACCAACAACAATGATAAAACTTGGTGGAGGGTATATGCCCTTATATTCCTCCAAGGATCTAGCCAACAATAATCATGGAACAAGAAAGAAATAACAAAATTGCAGATTTCTCTTACCAATTCCAAAAGCATGCAAGACAAAACCCTAGTTACCAAGAATTTTCATCACCATAGCAAGAGAAAGAGCCTCCAAGAGATAGCGCACCACTTCACTCGACAAGACAATGATAAACCATAGAATAAGAGAGAGAGAGAATGATATTGCCCAAGAGGGGCGCAAATTTCAGCCAAGTAGCTCTTCTCATGTGAGAGAGTTATGTTAAAATGAAATGAAAATCATCTTTATTTATACAAAACTCCTAAAACGTGTTTGTCCACATGAAGTTAGGGTAAACCAAAAAGTAAGGAGGCCAACCCCCTTTACTTCACCCCATTACAAAATATTTTAAGTTTGCACATGAAGAAAACCCTAAAAATGTGATGTCAACCTCTTCTAGGGTGAAGTTTTGACACTTTAGCAAGTCGTTGAGCAAAGGGAGGAGGTCGTTGTGCCTCTTAAGGATCCTTCTTCATGCGCTAGGCTCATCTCTGTGATGCAAAAGGTCTTCCTCCTCCAAAAATTCCAAGTGTCCATCAAAACGACATCATCACCACCAAAACCCTAGCCCTAGGGTGACATCGGGCCCTCCAAAGTGATGTTTTAGCCTCCAAAGGCAAATCGTTGAGCTTGCAAGGGCTAGGTGAGATCCTCCGAGGTCTCTTCCTCTGCCCCCAAAGGCAACGTCACTCTCCTGTACTGCCCCAAGGTCTGGGCCATGGCATCCAACCGGTCGGCTTCCTGCCCCAATGAAGGCCCAAGATGGGCTTGTTCCTCCAAAATGTCCATCAACAAGGTACYGCAAAGACAAACAAGTACGCCCTCCAAGGATCTCAAGTCAAAGCATCATGGCAAGTAAAATCACATTTAATATAAAAGCCATCTAAGCATGTACATCAAAAACCACCTCATCAAATTAAACAAGTGCTCAAARACCCTATGCAATTTGCCAAGTTTAGGTATCGGAGGGTTGACAAGGTGACCTATTGGGTGAATCATTCCTTAAGTCAAGGAGTGTTTCCTAGGTGGAAACCTCTCAAAGTCATGTGGAGAAGATGAAGTGGATGGGGGTAAGACTTTTGGGCATGGGGTTCATGACATACAAGGGTTCGTTTTGTCTCATTTATGGGTGCCTTTGTAGAGGGTGTGTTGCACTTTCGTTTTCAATGCATTCTTTTCCCAAGCCCATTTATTGCCATTTTTATTTAGATGTTTCCAGGTTGAAGCCAAGGTGGGACTTCTACCTAAGCATGAAAAACATCGCCCACCTTGATTCTACCCCGGTCACATTATGCTTCCCCAAGTTGAAGCCATGTGTGGGACTTCTACCTAAGCATGAAAAACATTGCCCACACATGCTCTACCTTTGTTGGCATTTTTATATTGTTATTTTTTACGGGTCCCATTAGTTTCTTATGAGAGACATTTCATTGTCCTTGGGATACTTGGGCGAGCATCTAGAAGGTTTATGATTGACTTTTATCTTTTGCTAGCTACAAACCTCTGGGCCTTCAGCCCCTTCTTCCCATGAAATGAGGTACAATCCCTTCTTGGGTCAATACACCCAAAAATTCCAAAAGACAAGGAGATAAGTAAGGGGTGAAGTGTGAAAAATGGTAAGTATGATTGGGAATGGCACAATAACTTGTCAAAGAGACCTCCCAGTAGCAAAACCCATCCCTAAGGGTGACCACTTACTTGGGCGCAATGTCAACCACCAAGGTGAAACATGGCAAAGAGCATAATTTCCAAGCAAACGTTCTAGAATCAAAAGTTGTTTTAAATGCAACATACTCAATTCCTCAAATATTAAAGTGTCACTTGCCACAATACCTGACTAGTACCTCATGGAGCAAGACCCATCGTCTTCCGAAAGCAAGCTGATGTGGGGGATGCCATTATCACAAATCTAGGAAATGTGGTGGTGAAGCGGGTTTGTGTCTGTGCATGTGGACACTGTTAGTCATCTGTCTCTCGGTACTCCATGTTTGCAACCTGAGGGCCTCGAGACATCATCTCCTTAGTTATCCCTAGAAATTGGGGATAATGGGCATTTCTACCCTATGTTTCCTTTCATGTTTGCAAATCCACAACTTGTTATATGTTATTTTTCCCATCAGTGAATTCCTCTTTCAAAAGATTCCTTTTTCATTGTTTTGAAATAGTTTTCTAGTTTCACATTGAATAGAGAGTTGGTTGTGCTTGTTTCCCACTGAACCATCAGGCCAATCAAGAAATAAAGTGGTCTTTTCCAAAATATCACAAAGAGGACTGAATCAATAAACACTTAAGCATGATTTTTCCCATCTGTGAGTTTCTCTTCTATTGTTTTGCAATAGTTTTCTAGTTTCACATAGAATAGAGAATTGGTTGTGCTTATTTTTCATTGAACCATTATACCACTCATAAAATAGAGTTCTTTATGCTAAAATATCACTTGCCTTTTTTCTATAAATTTTGCATGCTTCTTTTTGTTTAGGGTTCCTTTTCCTCACTTTGAGCCTTTGGCTCATCTTTAGAGCTCTTCCTCTTGATTATGGGCACTCTTCTCCGCTTTTGTCCTATATTTTGATCTTTGTTCATGGAACTTTTTCTCCTACCTTGGAAGCCTCAGTCTTCCTTTTAGTTTCATGGTTTTTGTAGGATCCTTGACCATCCATGGCCCTTCGCTTTTGTCCTATTGCTTTATTTTGCAAGTGTAAGAGTGAGGGAGTTGCTTTGTGACTTCCACAACTTTCGTTACTACCTCAATTAATGGTGCTTTTTTCCCAGAAGAGTCCATAGTGACCTCCTTTTAAATGGGCCATCTTGATGGTTTTTTGCCATAAAAGTGGGAACTCTCCATTCACGGAGGGATTCCTAAGGGTTATCACCTTGGACATGTCTTCAAGCCTTAACATCCTTGCAGCATTGCCAAGATACTCCAGTCACTTGATTTCTTYTGTCTCACATGGCTTCGTGATTGCACCTCATCTTTCCTCACTTTCTTCCACCCCTACCTCATATTTCCTCACACCCTGTCATTTCCAAATTCTCTTGGGTTTAGTTTCATTAGCTTGGACCTTGGACCTTTAGGTAAAAATTAACCATTGATTTTACTGAGGACAACAAGTTAAGAAAACTTTGTTTTTGGTAAAAAATGAGGAATGTGAAAGAATATCTCTCCCTTCCATCTCTCTTACTTTTGTGATCTAGATTGGCCAAGTAGGATCACATGAATGGAATTGGGGAAATGAAATATTTTCTTCTCAATTGCAATGGAATATGCAAAACCTCTGAAGCATGAAACCAAACCCTTTGAAGTAAGCACAAATCGAACAATGTTGATCAATAAACCCTCTCCTTTTTGTCCAACTTTGCCTTCTTTTCATCTTAGCATTGGACATTTAGTGACTAAAGCCGACTCTTGAGTTATCCCCATCCTTTGAAGAGTGGAAAGTAGTTTAGCTCTCACATTATTTGTTACAATTTTGGTGACTAGCATTTCCCCATGGTTAGTGCCAATCCAGTTCATCCTTTTGGTGGTTCCATTTGGGTAAAATCACCATCCATGGGTTTCATTTTCTCTTCCTGGGGGAAGATCCCTTCTTCCCCATTTCGCTTCTTGCTTGTTGGAGAATTCTTGTGTGTGCCTAGCTCCCCCTTTTTCTCTTCTCGATTCCTTCATTGTCTCTTTTTACTAACGTGTCTCCCTTTGCCTCCCAACTAGTCCTTTCCAATTTGTAAACTCTCTCATGCGTCCTTGAGTTTTTGTGGCTTTTCTTGAGCTTGTGTTGAATCTACTTGGGAAAAAGGCCCTCTTCTTTCCCATCCTATGGGGCCCTGTCTCCTTATTGCTCATCTCCTTGGGCATGCTGAACTTCTTGTGGGAGCCTCATTTCCCATGTCTTTATCTCTTGGATCGTCACTTGTGCTTTTTAGTACAAGAACTAATCCTATCTTGGCCTTAACTCTATGAGCATTCCTCCTTCCTCCTTTGTTTGCTCTCTCTTATCTTTTTCTCTTTTGGAAGGGAATCCACCATTGTAACATGTTGCTCCCTCCTTTATTTATAATTTTGTAGGCATTTGGATAATGGAGCTCGCCGGTGGTCTCTTTGTTATTAATGTTTTGCATCCTTCACTCAAATAAGTTTTATGGGCATGTTTAAATCTTCTTGTCATTGTTAATTTCCTAGAGCAGTTTACAACTTTACTTTGTCATGCCTCCTCCATCGTGCCTCGTGTTTTCCCCTTGGTTTATTTTTAGTTCTTTTATTTTTCATTCTTTTCTTTATTGTGTTCATTGACATAACAACCTCGACATCCTCTTTTTACACCTCATAATGATTGGACACTTCCTACATGGAGGTGTGGTAAAGGAATTCTCATTCCCGTCCTATTGTAGTGGTGCACAATTACTTCATGATTTTTTTATATTAAGATTTATTTCCTCTTGTCATTATTAATTTCCTTCCCACCTTTATTGTATTTTGGAATGACAAATTCTGCTCCATAGTGAAAACTATTGCATGGGTCGAAATCTCCCTTGGATGACATTCCTAATTTTTGTAGGATTGCAATTGACCAATATATCTATTTTGTTTGGTTTTCCCATTGAACTCTTATAAATTATTTCGGCATCCTTCCTTCCAAACACAAGTCTTTCTCTCTATCAATTTTCTCTTAGATAATTTGGTATCTTAAATAAAGATGATATGATGTATTCATGCTCAATGTTTCTCTCAAGGCTTCTTTTCTTTAACTCAACCATTGCCCTTAATTTTCCAGGATAAAATAATCACGGTGAAAACATAATAAAACTTCTTTTAATAGTATTTAGATCAAGGTCTACTTAAATTGTAGATTCTAGATACTCAAAGAATTGTAATATTTGGGGATGGTTAGGTGTGTTTTGCCCTCTATAGAAATTTTTATTAATGTGCTTTTGGCACTGATTTGAAATGTTTGATTGGCTCTCTTCTTGTAACTTTTAGGAATTTGATTTCCTACTAGGAGCCCTTGATTGGCCGATTTTAAGGATTATAGGTTTTAGCTGTAGTGCTTAAATGAATAAGACTTTTTGGAAGAGGGCTTCTTTGAAGGTTGACATTGAATGCTAGCGATGGGATTAGGTCTTGGAACCATATTCTCCTATCATCAAGAGAGGTTTCACAGGGGGAAATGATTGAGAGAAAATTCATGGCGAAGGGATTAGGGTTTACAAAATTGAGATGCTTTGAAATATTTTCAATAGAAACATTAGGAGAAGAAGCAAACTTACCGAGATCCTCTCCTTTAGCTGAAGTTGAGAATTGATATTTGAGCAAGATATATAGTCACCTTCTAGATATTCTTATAGCTTTGGGGTGGGCTTTGATTGAAACTTTTGAAATCCTTTGTCATCCTTCTTTGGGGGTTTTGTGGAACATTTTCTCTCCAATTGAGTAGTGCTTAAATGAATAAGACTTTTTGGAAGAGCCTTGGGAGAGGGATTCTTTGAAGGTTGACATTGAATGCTAGCGACGTGCTTAGGGCTTGGAACCATATTCTCCAATCACCAAGAGAGGTTTCACAGGGGGGAAATGATTGAGAGAAAATTCATGGCTAAGGGATTAGGGTTTACAAAATTGAGATGCTTTGAAATATTTTCAATAGAAACATTAGGAGAAGAAGCAAACTTACCGAGATCCTCTCCTTTAGCTAAAGTTGAGAATTGATATTTGAGCAAGATATAGTCACCTTCTAGATATTCATATAGCTTTGGGGTGGGATTTGATTGAAACTTTTGAAATCCTTTGTCATACTTCTTTGGGGGTTTTGTGGAACATTTTATCTCCAATTGACCATATTTGTTGCATACTTGACCTTTAAAAGGAATGCTTTTATAATCGAGGTTGCAAAAAAGGTCATGCAATAGCCTTGTTCAAAAGGTGATCTCAACAATCGACTCAACACCTTCCATCAACTAGCCACTTATGTGTTAGCGTAGGTATGATTCATGTTCTTGTCACCTTGATTTGTTCTAGCTTTGTTGCTTGTTTAATGCAACTATGTTTGCTAGTTTACTTTAGCATCACTTGCTTGCCTAATTAACTACCTCCTTTAGATTTATCCATTCTCCTTTTTATATATTCCTTGCAAATTTCCATCAAATTGTTTAGAACATTTTCTTTTCACAAGATTCATTTTTCCTAAATGTTTTAATTGTTGGTTGCTTTCATGCTTGGTATGTGCACATTTAATATGCATGTAAAGATGCTTTCACTCTATGCGACATGTTGCTCCATCTGTGGGAGAAAATGTAACCAAAAAACTTTGGTTGTTAGTACTACCATGAGCTATGATGATTTTTCAAAGGTGCTCTAACCTTGCAGGATGGTTCATCTTTTCTTTTTCGTGTCCTTTTCTACATTCAAATATTATATTTAATTGATCTCCGCCTTTTCATTTTCCCTTTACCAACCTTGAATTCTTATCACATTAATCTAATTATAGACTTTGACTTATCACATTAGCTCAGTATTCCTTCCAATATTGCTCTCACTTGTGACCTTTTTCAGAGCCCATTAGGTAGGGCCAACCAAGAGTGTTGACTTTGACTACCTTGTTTAATGTGTAGACCACATCCATTTAAATAAATTAGCCTAGTGGAGCATCACCTACCTTTGTTTAGCCTTCGGTGTTATCAACGAATGTGCTCTTTTTGGAACCCATGTGTCTTTTACTTTTTTTCAGAGTAAAATGTTTGTCATTTGCCCTTTGCCCTGGTTGCTTCAATTTGGGAATTCCCACCCTTTGCATCCTTTCATGTTTGCGAATCCTCAAATTGTTTTGCAAAAAGTTCCCCATCTGTGAGTTTCTTTTGGTTGTGTTGCAGTAGTTTTCTAGTCTCATACAAAATAGAGAGTTGGTTGTTTCTACTTCCAACTTAACCATCACTACCCCATGAAATTGAGTGTTTTTTTTCAAAATCTCACAAATTTTCTTGTTGCTACGCTTTATTGACATTTTTATGTACGTTTTGTGTCCTTTTAGTTGAGAATTGGTTTTCCTCTATTTGAGGCTTCAACTCTTCTTAGGAGGCCTTGCTTGTCCTTTTTGTTTCACGGTTTTTGTAGGGTCTTTGGCCATCCATGATCTGTCCCCTTTGTACTCTTTGTTTATTTTTATGTATAAGAATGGGGGAGTTGCTTTGTGACCTCCTTGGCCTCCATTACAACGTTTACTACATCTATTAATGGTCATTTTTTGCACAAGAGTCCAAATTCACCTTATTTTGTTTCCTTAGTCGCAACGATTTGTTGTTATATTAGTGGGAACCCTTTTTTTTTCCAGGTTACTAAGCCTAGGGAAAACCCCTGAGTACTTCCCTTCATTTCAAGGATGGTACCTAGGGTAAACCCTCGAATCTTCAAGGCACAAGGTCAGTCAACAACAGGGCTTTAAGCCATTACAATAATATACTCGTTAAGAGCTCAACATGTCACTTGCAGGAAATGAACCAGGGTGGGGAGGATAACAATCATTCTCCCAACCCACCCAAGATAAACCTTGTTATCACAAGATTTGTACTTGTGCAAAGCCTCCACAAGACACCAATCTTGTGTAACAATTGGAAATATCTACCATTGTCACCTAAGCAGAGATTTCCCTTGTTTTAGTGAAGGAAAGAAATCCAACACAAGGGAGGTTTCCCCAGTGATTTCAAGGGATCAAATAGCAATATTAGCCAAGCCTATAGCCCCCTATCTTGGTCACTTAGATGGTCAGGCTAGGTCTAGGAAAGGTGAAAGAATAAATTGGTTTGAACGAGGTAATTGGGCAACCTGTACGAGACAACAAATTCTTCAATGCATAAAATCATCAACCACCAAGTTAATTCGCATATTAATCACCTTTAGACACTAGATGACAAGTAAAACCTATTGCTGTTGTAAATTTGCAGCAGTCAACCAGTTAATATCAACAATGAAAGATTTATAATAGCAACAAGAAATACAACCTAGAAAATTAACAATTTATTCTCTAAATTATAGCTTGCAACATGGAAAATAATAATCAATTGCTAAAACAATTTTCTGGGCAAGTTTTGCCACAATATTAAGTAAATTTGCAGCCCTGATGGCTGTAGAATTTATGACAGCAGCAAGTAAACCAATGATTATACCAAGCATTAGAGTACAATTAGCTTGCAAATGATGTCATAAATTCAATTTAAGAGAGTGTTTTGAGAGAGTATTTAAATTTAATTAGGGTTTTAACCATCACTTGCATTCAACTAGACTAGTGTTGTTTCTCTTTCTTAGGAAATGGAGTCAAGCAACACACCATGAGAATTGTTAGGTACAAGAGGTGTGAAGATCAAGCTAGGGCATATAGCCTCATAAACCCTAGCTTCAACTTCTTAAAATAAACCCTAGGGCATATAGCCTCATAAACCTTATGTGTTGTTTTTCCTCTAACCTCTAGCAACAAGATTTAATTGAACTAGGTCAAGTCCTAGGGGAATAAAACATCTTAATCCTTAGTCTTTAAACTAGCTAAGACAAGAACCCCCTAGGGTATAAAGCCTCTTAAGCCATAGAACAACCGTCTAAATACTTAAACAATTAAAGATAATTGAAGTAGGGAGGGGAATACAACCTCTTATCCCTCCTAGGGTTTCAAGCATACCAGGTACATGCAACAATTAAGCCTCTAAAAGAGCATTTACCAAAAAATATACCATACGCAAGCAAGAAACTTGAACAAAGAAGACTTACTAAGCCAAGTGCATGCATGAGGAAACCCTAATTCACCATCCAACCATCAACAAGAGACAAAGCATCCAAATAAATCTTTCTCCAAGTGATGCGCACTAGATTCCAAGAGAAAAAGAGAGATAGAGCGAACTTTTCTATAGTGCTCTCTCACAAATGTGAGTTGTGATGATGATAAAATGAATTAAGTGCTTCCTCTATTTATATAAGGTAACCAAGCACATTTGTCCACATAATTTGAGTAAAATGTCAACAATCCATGCTAGAAGTGGGGCTGAACCCTCAAAATACCCTCTATATTGCTAAAACATGAAAATAATACATGATATGGTCACACATGTGGTGACGTCAGCCCTTAAGGGTGTGGAGAAGGCCTCTGAAGGCCACATGTCATCATCAATGAGTGCAAGCAAGGTGAAAACCATCATCAACTGCCCTGTCACATCATGTGGTGTCCAAATGGTGGCAAACCCCAACATCTCCATCAAACCATAGTATGATGTCATCATTAAAAGGCCCAACGTCCAAGGTGTGAAGGATGGCGTCCAAGGTGGAGGGTGTATATCATCTCTGCATGTCATCCAATCGTCTACTAGTGCAATGTCCTCCATCCAATGTGTGATAATCTTTGGGGTTTAGTGCCCGAGATGTAGGATTTTTTTGCCATCTCTGTGCCACCATGACCATATCTAGCAAATACAAGCCCATATGTTCGTCGTCCAAGGTCTAGAAGGTGTGAGAGCCTATAACTGAGTGTGTCAAGCCATCCAATGACTCAATGCTCTCCATCACATGTTCTATATCTTGAAATAAAGGCACAACATCCTGGTCAAAACATGGGACGTCTTTCAAAGAACCATGTCAGGTGCATCCAAATCAAATCAAATCATGGAGTCAAGTAAAGCCAATGTTCACAAGGTATAAACGCCGTTAGATCATACAAGTAAGATGTCACTTAAGATAGAAGCCACATAAGCAATTCACATCAAGTATCCCCTTCAAATTTCATATTAGCTCAAGACTTTATGTAAGTTGGCAAGTTCGAATATTGGAGGACCATCTTCAGACCCTATTAGGTGTGCCAACCAAAACATGAAAGAAAAGACTCAAGTAGAGGGATATGTCCTAGGGGAAGTAGGAAAGAAAAGAACCCTTCAAGAGTAAGTGTGATAGTGGTATGTGTTGGGCTTACTTCACGGCTTATGGTGTCATTTAGTTCATTTCTATGAGTTCCTTTGTGGAGGGCGTGCTTTCTCTTGAGTTACCACTTTCTAAACGCTACGTTTTTCCAACCCCTTAAATCTACTTAATATTTGTCCTTTTATCATATTTGCAAGTCCCCTTTATAAGATTTCAAGCTATAACTTCATTGCTTTGGGATCAAGGTGAACACGGAAAGGGATAGAGCTCAAGTATGGATTGGCTTTTGAGAGTCCTTGCTATTATCTCTTTCTTTCTTTAA
>SNQJ01S0055524.1:46796-84666 GCA_010110895.2 Picea sitchensis
CAATAGTGTCTATTGGCACAACATGGCCGACCTCAATAACTCATAATATAATTAATAATTACCATATTAATTATCTTTCACTTTATGGTGGGGCCGACCTGTACCCTTTACATCACAAATAGGGTTACAGGTAAGTCTGACTATTGTACAATATAGCAAGGGATCTCATACACCCACTAGTGCTCAACCACTAGAGGCACATCCATCTGTGCTCAGCCACATGGATGTCCACATCTCTATCTCACTGTGTCTCACACAAGAATCACACTCACTATTGCTTAGCCACTAGGATCACGTTCACCTGTGCTTAACCACATGCACGTCCAACTCAACAAATCTCTTTCTCACTCCATCTCATAGGAGAATCACACTCACTAGTGCCCAACCACTAGGATCGTGTTCACTTGTGCTCAACCACAGACACGTCCAACTCAACAGATCTCTTTCTCACTGCATCTCATAGGAGAATCATCTGGAGTATCACATCATCTCAACTCTCTGCATAGAGGAGACCAATACATCGTTTCATCTTTGTCTTAGAGAGAACGACACACCCAACTCATGGGCTTCCCCACACACAGGGGCACATAACGTTCCATCTCCATCTCAGAGAGGAACCACACACCCATCTCATGGGCTTCCTCACCCCACACAGGGTATAACGTTCCATCTCCGTCTCAGAGAGGAACCACACACCCATCTCATGGGCTCTCTCTTAGGTCGACTCTCTAAGTCTGTGTCCTGGAGGATGTCTCACACAACTGTAATCATCAACAAATATGTCTCCATCATTTGGATTTATATGATTAAACTTTCACACCATTTGATTTTTTTGTAAATGCTATTGTTATCTTGATGTCATAGTTGACTTGGCTTGGTTAGAGTTGAAGAGGCTTGTCTCTTCTAGTAAATCTATATAGATAATTAATTTTAAATAAGTATAATTTATATAATCTTTTTAATTTAGTTTATTATAACTGCATTTTATTATGTTTTATAAATTGATTTAAATTACAATTTTCAAATTTATAGAAACGACAATAGGAGACGACTTTGTTGTTATAATTTTTTGTTATGGATTTTCTTTTAATTCAAAGATGGTGTGTACACACAAACACAATAGTTAGTTGTTGAAAATCATCATTAATACAATCACTCATACAATATGCTTTAAAAACTTGCTTTTCCCAAGGAATGTGCTCAACAACAACTCAATTTGTTGTCCAATGTAGTAAAGATAGTGGTAAATAGTCGATATATATATATGCGCATAATTTCTTGGTGCCCAAACCTTGATGGCTTCAAACTTAAATGTATCTTGAAAGCTTCCAAACGCTATCCTCTTCCACATGCCTCTAAGGCAAATTTTAGTTTAGATGGAAGAAGAATTGTGTACAATAAATGTGCCTTCTTGGTTTTAAGGTTGCCTACTAAATATACATATTTTTTGGGCCTGAATTCTACACATATATTCACCTACTAAATATTCACATTTTTTGGCTTGAATTTTACATATGCTTCTCCAATAATTTAAGTGACATTTTTTTCTTATACTCATCATCTTATCTTTGCATATGCATTTTATGATCTTAAACTTTTCTTTGTCATTTCTATTGCATACCATTGCACACTTAGGGGCAATTGCTAGCTCAAAGCCCTAACATGGATTACACTATCAAAATATCCAATTACCAATCACAATATTACTAACAATATGAAACCTCTATCATAATATTGCATAATACATTTAAACCCATAAAACAAATTGTTAAAAACAATGAATATGTTGACTTCCCAACACAGACAATATGCCAACGATGTGAAATAGAATCACAATATTTAGTACCTCAAAGGTTAATGCATTCCTTTGGTTGTCTCGACTCCAAAGATCTGTGCCCTATGTCGTTTCAACTCTAAGACTCTACTTGGGCAACAAACCCCACTTAATCCATGAATGAGGTCTAGGTTGACAACACGAAAGTAGAGGAAGAATGTTGGGAAAAATTTGTTCTTAGACATGGGCCCAAATAAGCCATTTTCAACAAGTAATCATAAATCAATATACTCCATTCTCGGGACCCTTCCTATTATGGAATGCAAAACTATCCACCCACCCCCTTAATGGCTTCTTGCATGAACGCAACAATAATTAACATTCCTAATAGTCCTCCTCATTCTCTTGTAAATCTAGTGATGATTGAACAAGCCTACAAAAGTGTAAGAAGACATAGAAGGAAAGAAGTCCAAACACAAGCTTGTCCCACCCATGCAAGAAACATGCATCGTCCTCAAACACTTTTCTCTTTAGCAAAATTTTATATATATGTACACATAAGAAAATTGGGATCCACAATTGCCAAGAGTAGTAATCATTACCCACTTACACCAAAAGGTATTATCCCACAAAGGGCAATTGAAGCTAGTATTTGGACAACAATGAACGTCTCGTTTATGTCTCTGCCAAGTTGTTTCCCAAATGCTATCACACGAAGAGCAGAAGCAAAGACAATGTAAGCAATGGATCCATTGATCTAGTGTTGCATGTAGCATGTCGACCTTCCTTTGATATCATTTATTATTCCATTAGCGTTCTCCATTGTTAGATTTGAATGACAACTTTCTAGCAACTTTCACTCAAAATAGTAGTGAAATATCCATTGGCCTTATAAGTTATACTTGCTCACTTTGTACCCATTTTACTTCAAGGTATGCTTTATGCGTGCTTCCCTGTACACTACTTCAACTCTCGACTAAGAGCACACGTTTGGTTTCATGATGCACACTAAGAACAATGGGGAAATGCAAAAATATGATTAATAAAGGAGTAAGTTTAATTTTGGTAAGACTCTAGATATTTGTGCCTTTGCCAAGTTATTTCCCAAATGCTATGATAATATATCATAAAAAAAGAAGTGAAAACAATTTAAATGACGAAGACCTTCATCTAGTACCGCTTGTAGCATGAATACCTTCCTTTGTTATTATTTATTATTCCATTAATATTGTTAATTGTTAAATTTGAATAGCAACTTTCACTTTAAAAAAATGCAATGAATCTAAATACCAATTATAATAAAACCGTTAACCTTATAAGTTATAACCTCAAAAATCCATGCTTCACTCAGCCCAGATTGAGTGCTGGAAACAAAAAACGYTGGAACTCTAAAAAAACTTCACCAGTTTAAATTTCCAGCATTTCTCCAGAGCATACAACCGTGAAGCGGATGCTCTCTCAAAGAGAGCATTAATSGAGGACGYTGGGATTCTCACAATCTTTCATTGTGACGATGGAATCGAGAGTCCTCCTTCTTTGCTCAGTATTTTCTGATTGTATTGCTGTCCGTTAGACAGTTTATATTTTCTCTCCGTTAGACAGTTTACTTCCTCTTGCATATTATTGCTGTTGATCCTATTGCACAACCTTCACTGTGATTTTCTTTCGATCTCGAGGGCCTCTCGGACGCTGATCTGTATTATGGGGATTCATTGTTTCGGTTTGCTCGCACAGAACACTGCTTCCATTCTGCTGTTCTTGATTGTAAATGATTTTATACTTATATAAAATTGAGAGAATTTTTTTCATGGAAAAAAAAAAGTTGTACCACTAACCTTTTACCCAAGCATGCTTCCATATACACTATTTCAACTTCCAATTAAAAGCACAAGCACGCATTTAGTTTCAAGGCGAACTACAAGAAAATGCTAAAAATGCTATTAGTAAAAGAGCAAGTTTAATTTTAGCAAGATTCTATGATAAATTTCAGGGTTTGACAAGACAATGGCCTATCGCGACGTTTTGAAAAATATTGGGTCATCAAAAATACGTTTTGAAACTGCCATCTAGTGAGGTGCGCCGTAGAAACCATTGGACGAGGACAGCTCTCGGAGCAAAAGGAGAACCAGAGATAATCATCAAACCCAAGGAGAACCAGAGATAATCATCAAACCCAGGAAGCTACGCTTGAAGTGGAAGGAGGAGAAGCAGCAGCTACGCTTGGAGTGGAAGGACGGTTAGGTGATGAAGTAGGCCGTAGGCAGACCCGCCGGGTCCAAGATGAAGCCCAAGCCCTCAATCAGCATCAACTGGAGATTTCCAATGAAACCCAAGAAAGCTACGCTTGGAGGAGGAGCTACGCTTGGAGTGGAAGGAGGGGCAGGTGATGAAGTAGGCCCAGGAGGTTGATAGGCAGACCCGCCGGGTCCAAGATGAAGCCCAAGCCTTCAATCAGCATCAACCGGAGATTTCCAATGGGTGTGACGCAGAAGAGATAGCAAGCAATCTGTGCTTTAGGCAGCAACGGATTTGTGATCAATGTCATCCTCAGTCGACCTGCTGCTCTGCGCAATCGTGTCTTTGCATGAATGCTTCCAGATTCTTTCATGATCCGGAAGAAGTACTTTGTTTGCTTAATTCAATTTTCTGGCTATAATATCTGTTTTTCAAGTCGAGGAAAACACGTTGAGGCAAAGACATCGAAGGAATTACGGAAATTGCATTTCAAGGCAAATCGGAAGGTTTTAACCATTGACATTTTTAGGGAATTTCTAGGGTTTTAACCATTGACATTTGAATTGATAGAGATATTTTAGGTAAAACTTCTCTGCTTTTTATTGTTTCGGCAGTTGCTTGTTTATTGATTTTCGGCTTGGTGAATGATTTCAAAGAAACTCAGCTCTGCAACAAGTGAAAGCACAGAAAATGGTTCACCATTGAAGAAAAAGATGAAACGAGGAGGGTTTGTATGAAGATGAAACGAGGAGGGTATGTATAGGTTTATGGGATCAGGCTCATTCTTCCCCTGGAATCAGGTTGGTATACATTTGCCATCTTCTTTCTCATTCTCTTTTTTGAAAATACAAAAAAATACAACTAGGTAAAACACGGAAAGGTAATGTGCTATTTAGAAATATTAAATCTGAAATTCTATAATGGTTAATATTAAGAACTAGGTATACATTCTGTCATCAATACGGAAAAGGGTTAATATTGAGAAATCTGAAATCATCTAGGTATCTGAAATGGCTAGGTAATCTCGTAAGGTAATGTGGTTAATATTGAGAAATCTGAAATCATCTAGATGATTACTTTGGCCAGCCATGGTACGGTATAGCTGTAATTTTATTCTTTCATTAGCAGTGTCGTGCATACAGCCGTTCGCTCTGATATCTTGTAGTTAGTTGTTTCTAGTTTTGTTCTTTGTTTCACATCATGTTTTAACCATTAGTTTTCGGAGCTTTAATGATTGAATTTAATTGGTAGACTGCATTTATTTAGGGGTTTCAATGCAAAAAGTTAGCTGTTTATAGTTTTGTTCTTTGTTTTATATTATTGTGTGTAAGGATTCACCCGGGATTCACCTGTTTCAGGCAGAACAACACTGCATCATTTTTTTTCTTTGTTTTATATTATTGTGTGTAAGGATGCATTTGTTTCAGACAGGCTGATGCAAACTGCGCTTCCACTAGAGGTATATTAGCAGTTTGGAGTGTCACAGTTTTAAGGAGATCTGCACGAATAATATAACACTCTAGGAAGGACCGTAAGCCCGTTCAACCATAAGTGGTTTGTCTTATTCTATATTTTATAAACGATTTGTTTTGTTAATTCGTTAAATTAGCTTGGCTGATTTATAATTTGGGTTCTATCTTTAAACTTGGGTCATTAACATAGTGACATCACGTTTCAACCATTAAATTTTGGGGCTTTGATGATTGAATTTAGTTAGGTAGTAGATTGAATTTAGGGGCTCCATGATTTTCCACAGGTTGTACACGGAGATCTATCTTTCCCTACTCTTCCGTCTGACCGAAGAACCATCTTATCCCACCGGATCCTACCTTTCATACGTATTAATGCTCCAACCCACCTAATTAATGGTCTATCACCATCCCGGGGAAAGAGCCATAACTCAAGCATAGAATCTCAAACATCACCGGCCCTCCAGACACTAGGTAATGCTACCACGCGGAATATACACTTATATGATATGTATGCATTTTAATGAATTTAAAATGCTTAATCACAATAAAGACAGAATCACTGCTACCATGCAGAATCAATGGAACTAACAATAATTCATATACGCAACAAAATACATGATAGCATTCAAGCATCACAAAACATGCATAAAATACATAATTAAGCACATAAATGATACTTATCTTTTAGCTGGAGTAAATCCACCAATTGCGTGCAGACCTTCCACGAACCTCCCAGCCATAGACCACGCTGCTCATCACGTTCAGCAGTAGGTCACCTTCGAGCTGGGACTAAGCTCCACCGTGCAAGGGAACTCTAGGCTTGGCAAGGACAACAAGGAAGTTGCACAAACAACAGGAAGGATCTTTTATCCCAGGAGCCACTTACGCCCACAACCCACAGGCCCTCATTCCCCACACGCCTGCTCCACCCCAGGAGGGTACACCTTCACTAATACAAGGCCATCGGCTAGTAAACCTCCCTTGCCTTGGGCTTCAACAACAGGCTGGACCAGAAGTCTCAGAGTACTGTAGCTGCTACTGGACTCCCTTCCAGGAGAACTCACTTCCCAACAAACTCTCTCACCTAGGAGAGTTGCTCACAGGCTTGACAACTCGCTTCTTCAATTCAACTCCTAAGCAATACTGCAACAACATTAAGCTAACATCCAGGTGACGACAACAACARGAATCGGTTATGGACCCGAAAATGGAAACGACCAGACGTTAAGACACAACACGACTCAGGCAACAAATGGAAGCAACCCAAAAACGGTTTAGGTATGGACTCGGCTCTGCAAGAGCGGATAGGCTGGGTTCACAAGACACACAGGTTGGTTTTTCCCTCCCTGACGAGTTTCTCAGATGTGCGAGGTTATGCAAAGGGCAGATGCAGAGGCTAGAGGACGAATCGGGAATGGCAAGCGAACCCCCTTCCCGTGAGCGGTTTTCTCAACAGTGCGTATTGTGCGTAGGTAACCAGAGGTCGACGTCTCAGGCCAACAAGTTCAGGCGGAGGATGCAAGAATTGGGAGCGAACCCCTTCCATGGTTTGACTCTTGGGTTTTAACTGCATGAGCCCAGGTCGACACCTGTCTCCCTAGAGTTGCATGCACTCCAATTAGCATACGTTCCCTTTCCAGGAACTTAGGACAACACTCAACATGTCCAGCTTAGCCTTCAGGAATTAATATTAAAATATTATTCCTTTAGAGGTAAGGCCCCTAGCTTAGCCCCTAGGCCCAAACACTTAGCCCCCTTCCTTGCCCAGCCTTGTGGAAGCTTAGTCCCCCATCACTCTTTCTTCGTGGTCGCTCTACACGCAACGATGTGTATATTTTTATTAATGATTTTGCATAATTACATATACAAAACAAGATCCTGGCCTTAGCATCCTAGGCTCCTGGCCTAATCATCACATAAGCCTCCTAGCTTATTATAACTCGGCTCACCAGCCTAACAAACATGTTTACAATTCATATTTACAACTGGGGCTCTATCGGGGGATATTACAATCCCCTCCCCTTATTTTTGCACTGTCCTCAGTGCAACTTGTTTATACATATATAATTCAAAAATTCTTCAAAAGCTCAAAGCTTTAGCTATTGGAAGCCCATTATCCACTTGGTGCTTTACTTTCATGTACCAATTCTGGTATCCATACTACAACTGAAACTTAATTGCTCTATTCCATAGAGTTGCTTTAGGAAAGCATTCAACTTATTGTTCCTTGTTACATGCTTCAATTAAACCTCATTGAAAGCACCAAATGGCTGTAGATCCACGATGTTCCATCCATTGATAAACTCTCAATAGTGCTATGACTCTACAGACGTAAACACTCTGCTCGTACACCTATTCATTCGAAAGCCACATTAGAACATACATGCAATATATATACAAGCAATTCTAATAACATTATAACCCGTATACGAATTACGAGATACATAGCATACAATGAATAAAGAATTGATACTTATCTTTTGATTGAGAAGACTTCCATATCAACATGGTCTAGGTCAAGGTACCAAACCCCCACAACACTCCAACCAACGGTCTCTCTTCCCCACATGCCTGTCCCACCCCAAGAGTGTGCACCTTCACTGTCACACAGTCCATCGGCTGTTACACCTCCCTTTCCTTAGGCTTCAACAACAGGTCGAACCGAAAGTCTTAGAGCACCGTGGCTCGAGGAGTTCCAACTGCTTTGAGAGGTCTCCAATCAACATCTTCCCTGAGCTATTCTTTGTAGTCAACATTCTACTTTAATCAACATCATCTCATCTACATCACCCACATGCAATTATCATGAGGGAACATAAAATAATTCATTTAGGAACTCAAACTTAGTTCAAAAGGGAATTCAACTTTTTCCCCAAACATGAAATTCTATTTCATAATTCTTCTTGGCTGTTGCCATATTAGGATTGCAACCTTCCTTGTGGTTTACTACAAGCACCAAACTGCATACCATTTTCCTGCAAGGCTTCATCTTGCATATTGCCAACAACTGTCAGTTTTTCTTGTACATCATAATTCAATTGCAATATGTACAGAACCATATGCAGTGAATTTAGAATTGTCTACATCTAGCAATTCAATCATAATTACCAAACAATTTAATAAAATAGAATGACTCGTCATTCTATGCATATGCATGTTCACAGTAATATCTGTAAGTTCATTACTTTTTTTTTTCTGAACAAGAAAATTTCCTGTAGTCAATGCTCATGTGACTACTTGACTTGCAACTTTCCTGTTGCAATGTCTAACACCTCCCTGAAATGTCCTCAACTTCATGAGTTAACAACATTTCAACTGTTGGTAACAATTATTTCCATGCAATAATATATATGCACATACTTMCAAAACATATTCAACCATTGCATTTAGTATACAATTCTATCACTTACTATGCATGAGTGCAATTCTCAATGCATACTTATTCAATGCACCTTGCATTGAATTACATAATGCTCTTTATCTCAGTCATGTATCTCACCATCCATGAGTTGGAATTCTGGCCAATGTGTTGACACATTCTCCACACACTTCTTATTGTCTTCCCAATTAATTGGATGCCTTCCTTTTCGACCCGAACACTACACCAAGAATATAATTTTGTGTTCATTAGTGAAGGTTGCAGTCCAAGTTTTATTTAAAGGTAGGAAGCTTTTAGTACTTGTGTGGCTCATAACCTTTCCATATCCATACCTTGCCATATCCAACCAGGTCCTGGTCTCATACATGACTATCTTACTGGCATTCATTCCCATAACAAGTTCTTATCTTTTAATTCTTTGGTTATTACCCCATAACCAAATTAACATGACATTCTCCCATGTCAGTGTGTGAATTCAAAGCTAAGAAGCTTTGAATTAATACAAGCCTCTAGCCTTTACCACATCTAGTGGTATGCATTCAATAATATAATCATGTGATTTTATAAAATAACTCTGGCGGAGGAAATTCTTACCTAAATTTCCTTTTAGCAATTATGCAAAAAAAAGAGTAATAAAAACTCATACCTGCATGACTGCCATTAATAAATTTTATACTACCTGAATGTCTGATGGCAGTAGAAGCTTTCATGCTTCTTTTATCAAACTTATAACCAACACTTCAGCTCTCTGTTGCTTCCCTCCTTGTGCAACAACATCACCAACAACACTTGCAAACACACAAGCATTCTTTTCTCTGGCTGACACAACAAGCCGTAACATACTTGCTGCCACAGAAATTGCAGCAACTTCTTTTTCCCTATAAAACTTTTTCTTGTTGATCCCAGAAGTCTACAATTCTTCCCGGATTCCTGGATCTTCTTGTGCTCCCACTGTGATCACTGTGCATGATTATTCCTATCCTGAGCACTTTCGACGCAGTGCCCCCACCTCAACGGGGTCTGCTGACCTCCCGGTCAAGGATCCTTCCAAATGCTAAGTCAGATTGACTCTTCGGGCCTTTGCTAGACCCCTATTAATCTTACACAGGTCCCCTTTCCTTCTGTGTGCAGGTCCTGACAGACCCGCAGGCTATTCCTGCGCGCTTCGAAAACTCCATATTTCAGGCGCTAGCCCCTTTTTTCATTAGCCCTTTCCTTCATATGACCCTGGGCTATGACCTCATGGAAAACTATGATTGCAGGCGTGGTTTTAGGCCAACCCGCTTTTCGCCCTGCAATTCACCTCCAGCTGCCACACATCACTTTGTTAAAATCGTGGTGTAAATTGCGGCCCGCTCTCAGATTTTTAACATCCGAGCAAGTTCTGGCCTCGCAATCCAGCTCATCCATCGATCTCCAATCCCTTGGCGATGATCTGCGATCAACGATTGCTATGTATCCTCCCTTTTCTACCTTCTTTCCTCCTTCCACACACGATCCCAGATCTACACGATCTGTCGACACGTAGCTCCCTTCCAAATCAACGACTACGATTGATTCTGACTCTCCAACCCTCGAGAGTTTCAACTCTCAACTATCTGCTTTTCCCCATATGACAATCTTCTGGAGTGGAACATCTATTGACACATGTCCTTAACATTTGGATAGTTCTGATGAACTTTGGCTCTCCGACCTTCGGGAGTTCTCACGTCTCCACACACATAAATCTCCGAAGTGAATTTTCTTGGAGTGACAGATATTCTGCCACGCGTCCTCTCCAAATCAAAGGCCCTGATTCTCTTCGGGACTTCGGCTCTTTCCGACCAAGACCAGATCAACAGTCCTTTGACTTCCTCCTCGATCAACGATCGAGATCTCCTCGGGACTTTGACAAGTCCACTCTCCTGCGCACACAAGGGTTAAGTCTCGTGCGCTTACCTCCGGATCCAACGGTTGCTAGTCCTTCGCGCTCAGATCCAACGGATGGGATATGTTCCTCTCCTTTGCGCTTCCTTTGTTCTGTTGGACGCTGATCTAACGGTCCAGGCTCCTCCCCACAACCGATCTGATGGCTTCTATCGCTCCTCCTCCTGAGCTTTTGACTTCTTCCGCCTTGGAAGATTTTGTCATTGTTCAAAGGCTTCGGCCTTTGACCTTTCTTCGACGAGTCCGCCTCTTGGATCTCGTCTTCGCTCTTGTAAGCGTTATCTCTTCTGAGCTTTAGGACTTAGAATGAGTTCATCTCCCAGGCATTCCTTGCGTTATCTCTTCTGAGCTTTTCGATTTACTCAGTCTCCTAAGGGTCTTGACCCTTCTGTTTCCTTTCAAAGGAAAACTTTGTGCCCTCCTGGCAACCTTCTGCTCAAAGCACACCTTGCTGAGCGTTTTCTACAGAGTGTTCAACAACTCTGTGAGTATCTTCCTCTAATACTCTTCTCCTTGAATTCGACAAAGAGTTCTCTCTGTGCACACTTGCACTCGCTCGATGCCCGTCTGGCAGAGCCCTACAGAAGTCTCAGTGACTATCTCTCTCTGAACTCAACACAGAGTTCTTCCTGTGCACTCCTTGCACTTCTGCTGATGAAGGTTCAACGATATCTCTCCTGAGCTTCTCTGAGGTTAACTTACCTCTGTCAATGCACTCCTTGCGGACAATGTGCACTCCTTGCACTTGAAAACTCAAGAAGAGAAACAATTGAAACTTATTCAATACTTCACCAGTTTACGCATTCAAACCATGAACAACATATAAAAACATAATAATGAACACAAATACATAAACACACTATGCAGGAAGAAATTCTTTTCTATTATCTTTGTGAGTGTCTCCGAAGCGCTCTGTGAAAATTCGATTTGTTTCTGACACTCGCTGAACTCTGCAAACACAATGTGCAGTCAACCGAAATTTGTCAGGCCATCATTCCTTAATAAATCCCACAACATTCATAAACCAATCTGATTTAAGAAAATGTTCATATTTCATTTTCTTTCTGAGCTCTTCTCTGCTCTGTAATCATTTTCGGGCACTAGCCCCTTTCTCTCAGTCCCTAATCCATGTGATCACGGGCCATGACCAAGCGCTAGATCACTAGGTGCTTACTCGGGCCTTCGGCTTCGGATGTTTTCAAAGCACCACAAAACAATCTCTTGGAGTTCTGGATTACTGAACTCGCGAAGTAGGGCAGATCATCAGTCCACGTCTACCTAACATCCGACGGTTGACACTCACTATGGAACCTCAGGCGTTTGAGTTCCGGAACTTTGAAGCTTCGAGACTTCGGAGGATTTCACATCCGCGCATCCCAAACTATTAATCTCTGAACATTCCCAATCACCTTTGGTGACGTCATTACGTCACATCGCTGAGTGCTCTTCCATTGTGGGGGCATGTAATGGCGGTTTGGAGTAACCCGCCTTTCATCTCGCAATTCTTCTGACGCTGACACGTAACCCCTCAGTGAAACCAGGGTTTGGATTGAGGGACCGCCTTGGAGAATTAACTCCCGTGCAACTTGGATCCCCGCAATGCCTTCTGGTCGTTGATCTTGATGTTTCGTGATCAACGCCAGTGTCGGTCCTCTGTCCTTTAACTATGTTACGTAACCTCGGGGTCCCACTAACAATGCTCATATGGAATGCCACGTGGTGGAATACTAGCGGTTGACACATGGCTCAGTCAGATGAGTGACACGTGTCACGTTCCATATGGCATTTCAAACTTCTACAGGTTCAAAACCCATTGACACGTGGCGCACAACCCATGTGTCCACGTAAAACCAAGTGACATCACCATGCCACGTCACTTCGGAGTTTCGGACTTCGGAAGTTCTTACGCTTGCTTCCTTCCAATCTTCCGAAATTCGAAATTACGAACATCTTTATCTTCCGCTCTTTGTTTGATCTAACGGTAAGACTTCTCCCCTGATCTACGATGTAGATCTCTCCTCGGGACTTCGGAGTTTCGAGCTTCCACCTTTCTCTTAGTTTGCATCAACTTCACCGAAGTCACGAAGTCCGAAGGGCTTCCAGGATAACCCTTCTACACCTTCTCTAGATCTGACGGTCGTAAAGAATCCTTCCTTCTGAACAGATCCTATGGTCCCAACACCACCAGTGTTGTGATCTCTCTCTCTCTCTCTGGCCAAATACCACGTAAGTTGCCGTTTTACGATACTGCTACTCCTCCTGAGCTTCGTAATACCGCCAAGGTAACCTCTTGGCACTCAAGAATGTTTCTGAGGTTCAAAATTGGTTCCTCTTAACACAATTTCCACTTGAAACCTTGGGTCCAATGACCACTTACCCAGCCCATCCAGGTTCGGTGTTGAAACCTTGGCTCTGAACTCGAATTTTGTCTACTTTGACAACAATTCTTTCCGAAACTTTTTCTTCATTTTCCACTAACATGGCCCATCCAGGCTCAGTGTTGAAAACCTAGGCTCTGATACCATATTGTAACATCCCTGGCCCTCCAAACACCAGGGAATGCTACCACGCGGAATATACACTTATATGATATGTATGCATTTTAATGAATTTAAAACGCTTAATCACAATAAAGACAAAATTACTGCTACCATGCAGAATCAATGGAACTAACAATAATTCATATACGCAACATAATACATGATAACATTCAAGCATCACAAAACATGCATAAAATACATAATTAAGCATAGAAATTATACTTATCTTTTAGCTGGAGTAAATCCATCAACTGCGTGCAGACCTTCCACGAACCTCCCAGCCATAGACCATGTTGCTCATCACGTTCAGCAGTAAGTCACCTCCGAGCTAGGACTAAGCTCCACCGGGCAAGGGAACTCTAGGCTTGTCAAGGACAACAAGGAAGTTGCACAAACAACAGGAAGGATCTTTTATCCCAGGAGCCACTTACACCCACAACCCACAGACCCTCATTCCCCACATGCCTGCTCCACCCCAGGAGGGTACACCTTCATTAATACAATTCCATCGGCCAGTACACCTCCCTTACCTTGGGATTTAGGAACAGGCTGGACCATAAGTCTCAGAGTACTGTAGCTGCTACGGGACTCTCTTCCAGGAGAACTCACTTCCCAACAAACTCTCTCACCTGGGAGAGTTGCTCACAGGCCTGGCAACCTGCTTCTTCAATTAAGCTCCTAAGAAATACTGCAACAACATTCGGCCAACATCCGGGTGACGACAACAACATGAATCAGTTATGGACCCGAAAATGGCAACGACCAGACGTTAAGACATAACATGGCTCAGGCAACAAATGGAAGCAACCCAAAAACAGTTCAAGTATGGACTCGGCTCTGCAAGAATGGATAAGCTGGGTTCACAGGACACACAGGTCGACTTTTCCCTCCCTGACGGGTTTCTAAGATGTGGGAGGTTATGCAGAGGGCAGACGTAGAGGCTAGACGACGAATTGGGAATGGCAAGTGAACCCCCTTCCCGTGAGCGGTTTTCTCAACGGTGCGTAGGTAACCAGAGGTCGACGTCTCAGGCCAACGAGTTCTGGCAGAGGATGCAAGAATGGGGAGCAAACCCCTTCCATGGTTTGACTCTTGGGTTTTAACTGCATGAGCCCAGGTCGACACCTGTCTCCCTGGAGTTGCATGCACTCCACTTAGCATACGTTCCCTTTCCAGGAACTTAGGACAACACTCAACATGTCCAGCTTAGCCTTTATGAATTACTAATTAAAATATTATTCCTTTAGAGGTAAGCCCCCTAGCTTAGCCCCTAGGCCCAAACACTTAGCCCCCTCCCTTGCCCAGCCTTGTGGAAGCTTAGTCCCCCATCACTCTTTCTTCGTGGTCGGTCTACACACAACGATGTGTATATTTTTATTAATGATTTTGCATAATTACATATACGAAACAAGGTCCTAGCCTTAGCATCCTAGGCTCTTGGCCTAATCATCACATAAGCCTTCTAGCTTATTATAACTTGGCTCACCAGCCTAACAAACATGTTTACAATTCATAATTACAACTGGGGCTCTACCGGGGGATATTACAGAATCAAATTCAATATTCAAAACATAAATTGCTGAAAAAGTTTTTAAGTTTGTGACACTGGATCTTAAATTGCTCCTCTGCCAGCAAGCTGGCCAAATAGGTCCACAGGGTCTACTGTGGAATCTTTTATTAAAAATATAAACTGCTGAAAAGGTTTTAAAGGTCATGTTTCTAAATCATCTGTTTGTTAGTAGGTTGGCCAGGTCGAACCATAGGATCCATTTACTTTCTGATGTATTAGATTGAATTCAAGGCCCTGGTCTACTAGATGAATTTTGTCCTCTAAATATGCAAGCCAGTGTTGCACCAATGCAGGAACAAATACAATTTCAGCCAATCAATAATACTCACGTAGTTAAAGCCTAAAAAATAACTAGGGTGACGGGTCTATATTAGTTAGCCATTAATAATGTAGAACCAAAAAAACCATGAAAACACTGTTTGTGTTCACTCCTCGTTCATACATTTTAGCCCCTCTCAATGTTATCAATCCTTTTTTTTTACATGTAACGATGCACCCCACCCTACAACTTGTAGGCACAGGTGAGATATGTGTCATGTCTTACAAAGAGCCTCAATCACAATCACAATTGGTTCATGAAGAGCAAACATTTCACTAATGAGATTTGAACTTGGGTGTGAAGGATAACAATTCTTCCTTTCAACCACTCAAGCTATCCCAGTCATCAACCTTACTGTTTGATTGTTCATATTTTCATATTTAAGATGAAAATTGTATATTAAAACTGAGTGAGGATAAAACGATCATTTATAAATAGATCTAATGAATGTTAAAATATTAGGAGTGAAGGCCTTTAAAACGATATTGAGATGTTCTAGTCTAATAAGCAGAGGAGCAGTGCTAGAAGATATGGGAGGCACTGGGTTGCTCCCTTCCTTTACGTTGTTGCTTCCATCTTTGTTCATAATACATATCCATGTTATTTTCTTTTGTAATTGGCTGATATGCAAATAGTGACTTCTTGTTTTTTATTTTTCTTCCAATCATTTATACTTATCAAAGAACWACSTTGAAAGTGATTCCACTTCTTCACGRAATTTTCTTTAAGATGATAGCAAACAGGAATGGAAATGTGTGCAAGTCACACGTCATGTAAAGTTAAAGTAAATCTGCTCTGTTTTGTTCACCCAYCCGATGTCGCTTGAAGTTTATCTCATTTKAATCTTGTTTATGTTTTCATRTTAGATGTATTKTTGGAAAGTGACATTGTTCTAATAAGATCTATTATGYCACCTTTTAGAAGTGCTTGTAGTTCTCACATTAACAATTGTTCATGCTAGTATCGCTCTTGTTAGGGATTGTTTGGAAAACTAGGATCAATTGAGAGCATTGCTTTTGATTACTTGATTTGATTTAATATGCAAACTATAYCTATTTAATTAAATTAATCCAATGGAGGATCATTTGCCATGTTTTTTCCTTGGTATTTCTTAATGGTCTCCCTCCTTGGTGGGGCCATATGCCTTCTTTTGTTTTCGGGTGTTACTTCCATCCTTAGCTTTTTGGCCTTGACCTTGACTTTTGTCTTTTTGGGCATTTGTTTCCTTTGAATTCTATGAATTTGTGGACCATTCCATGTGATTTATGGTGTTTGGGAGTACTCACCCTTGTCCTTGTTTTGTGGGCTCTCCATCACAACACATGGTACATAGTAGGCCCCTACCCCTTTGTTTAATTTATCAACGTGCCTACTATTTGGATTATTTGTCATTGCTATGAGTTGGATGCTCATTCGATTTGTAGAAATCCCACTCCCCCTTACTCATTTTCACAATTTAATTATTTATATCTTGCACTTGTAGCATTTCCCATTGTGTTTTATATCTTTGCCTTGCAGGTAGCCTCGTCCATGAGGCATTCTCCTCTACCATTTGTGGTCTATTTGTAGTTTGTGTGTGTCAAACCCTACTTCAGTCCTTCATTTCCTTTGTGTTGTGTCAACTTTGACACCTCTTGCCCTTCATGCCTTGTGGATAAACGTTCCTATTTTAGCTTCCTTCCCTCAAGTTTTCCTTGACATTTCTTGTAGCCACCTCTAGTGTCTTGGGGGAAAGTTTTATTGGCCCTTTTCTCCTTTTCTATTTTTTAAGTGACAAATCCTTTGGTTCTTTTGACAATTGTTTGCCTTAAAAAACTTGGGGGCTTAGTGCTTCCCCTTGCTGTCTTGAACCTCCATTTCAACCCCTCAATTCACTTTTTAGCCTCTCTTGCCCCCTTGGTGTGTTGGCCTTCCTTTCAATCTCCCGATCCTCCTTTTTGGCCCCTCGACATGCTTTTTGGCTTCTCAACCTCCCTTTACCCTCTTAGCCCTCCTTTTTGGCTTCTTGACGGCTTTCTTAGCCTTTCAACATACCTTCAACTCTTGTTATCCCTAAACATCATATGTTTCTCCAAATAAATTTTTTGTGAAGGAACTCACTGCATTATCCTGTAAGTTTTAGTTTACTAGTTAGTAAAATGCAAGTCTCGTTTTTCCTGCTTGTTTCTTCGAACATCGATATTGACCTTGACCTTCATCATTCTCTCATTTTGTAAATGAAGTGAATGTGAAGAGCCATATAATTGTGATAATTAGTGATAATCAACTAACTTCCTTTTCGCTCATGCACCAAGTCAAGTTCATGACACACCTCTCATGTAGGCTCCCTTAAAACTTGATAGGGTACAATGCAATTCTTCATAAGACCTATTGTAGACTCCTTCCACATGCTCCACGTACAAGACCTCCTTGCATGCCACACTCACAGAGACACTTTCGTAGAAAATTATGGTGCACCTTTCATAGACCCTCTTAAGGACCTCCTTGGTAGGGTCCTCTCTCCCTTAACTATTTTTCACAGTGTAATTACTTTTATTTTGCAAAATGAAATGAATGAACATGTAGGAAACAAATAGCAATTGACCTCACCGAATACTTTCAATTAGTTAAGGAACCAATTTTCTTTATATTTTGTTTTGTGGTTTTTCCAAGAAATGTGAATGAATCACTCTCCCTTTCATCTCTATTTACTTTCATACACTATTTTAAGTAGGCTAATTARTCTCACATGAGAGTAATTGGGTAAATGAATAGTTTTATTCTTATGGTATGGCACATACAAAACATGTTGAGCATGAAACCAAATCCCCCGAAACAAGCACAAATTCAACAACCTAGATCAACAAACTACATTTTTATGGCCCAAATTTTCTTTTTCTTGAGCTTAGTCTTGGACAATAAGTGGCTCAAGTTGGCTCTTGACTTATCCCCTCCTTTGTGTGGCAAGTAGTTTGGCGCCTAGAATTTTTGTTACATTTTTGCCGACTCCATTGTCACTCCATCTTGAGTCACAATCTAGTTCATCCTTTTGGTTGCTCCTTGTGGGTTTAATCCGATCTTTTTAAAAGTGGTCTGAGTCAATTCAACTCGGTCAAATTAGTCGAGTTGATTGGTGATCTCTTTGACTCGGCCTATTGCTCAGCTCGAAGGGCTAGTTTGGTATCGAACCGGTCGAGTCAAAGCATGACTTGACTGAGTTTGTACCAACTCGGTCGAGTAGGTACTGGACCCCACCAAAATGCAAAATTAAGTTTATCTTTAAAAGACTTTGACCAAAAACACTGACGATTAATGGTAATGTTAAATTCTTAAAGTAAAAGTTCACATTTCCTTTTTATCCTTTAGGAAAGATACAGGAAATGTCAAAAAGGAAAGATAAAGGAAATATCAACTTTTACTTAAATTTTTAACATTACCATTAATTGTTTCGGGATGTTTGAGAGTGGTTCCAAGTTCCAAGCTCATTGGACTCCATATGGAGAAAATAAAATTTCATATCCCATTCAAAATTTAGTAGACTTAACCATTTTCAGGGTTTCAGAATCGATAGGATTGCAACATTTTCATTGGATTCTATCACGTATGAGGGTATGGGATTGTCATTTAATCAAGAGCACTAGGCCCTTTATGTACCTCAATGTTGGTGTTATTGATTGTTGAATTCCTCTGTCATGGCCTTGGAAAAAATGTACCCTTCACTCAAACCAAAATCATTGATTAGGCATGTTAAGCTTTTTCTACCAAATTATAACTTATAAGGCTTAGATTAGGTAGTTTAATCAAAGTTGGGTGGTGTTGACTGATGTCCCTAGAGGATTGAAGTAGAGGAAAAAGTTAGACAAGAGGCAAAGGGTGATACTAATCATGAGGATCCCAATATAAGTAATGGTGGAACATTGCTTGTCATTTATGTTTGTCTTTGCTCATTTATTCATAATGCTTTTTTTCAAAGTTTCAATAATTTTTTGAAATCTTTAAAATATATTTTTTTCATTAAAATTTAAATACTTTATGTATTTTTTAATAAACCAAGTCATTAAAATCAGGTCGGTCTGAGTCAATCCGAGTCCAAGTTGACCCTTCATCGATTTTGAGTTCGAGTCCGAGTTTAAAAACATTGGTTGAAACCATTATTTGTAAGTTGGATGCCACCTTTCTTGTGGTAGATCGCTTCTCCCCCCTTTTTCTTTTTCTTTTCCTTTCATGGTAGTAGTCACCACTTGACTTCCCTCCCCCTCTTGCCCTTCTTGGTTCCCTAATCGTAACTTTTCACTAATGCCACCCCCTGTCTCCTAGCATGTCCTTTCCCATTGGTGAGTTCTCCCTTATTTTCTTGAGTTTCCATGGATCCTCTTTTTAGTTTTTTTTGAATCCTCTTGGGTAAGAGGCCCTCTTGTTCCTTACCTTTTTCGGGCCTCATCTCCCCACCCTCCATCTCCCCTAGGTCCACCACATTTCTCGTGGTCTCTCTATTTTTTAGTCAATATTGTTGTTGCCTAAATGTTTGCTATGTTGACTCTCTCCTTGGTTGTGTGAGAATCTTTTCCTTTGTCTTGATCTCTTGGTTCTTGAATGCAATTTTGTTGCAAGCCCTTATGCTCACTTGGCCTTGTCCTTGCAAGCATTCCTTCTTTCTCCCTTTATTGCTCTATTTTTAGCTTTTTGTCTTTTGTTAGGGACCTCCCCCATGAAAAATGATTTCTCCTTAATTGTTTTATTAATTTTGTAGGTCTTTCGAGAGCAATGGAGTAGCTTGGTATCTTCCTCATTGTAGTATTGTGCCCATTGATCATGAAGGTTCTATTGCTAAATCTACATCCTCTTATCACTATTTGTAACTTGTAATCTTGTACAACTTTACTCTGCCACATTGCCTCCATTGGTCCTATTATTTTTCCTTTGCTTTATTTTTGGTTCTTTTGTTTTATTCTTTGCTTTCTATAATAGTTTCATCAATGATGATGAATGTCGTGAAAAATCCTCGTTTCTCGTCGAGTGCTCAAGTTACCCTCTCGAATCCTTTCTATTGCAGTGGTGCAACCTTTATTCATGAAGCTTCTATAGGGGGATCCATAACTTCCTGTCATTGTTAATAGGCTAGGATTTTGTGCAATGTTTTTTTCCATGCTCCCTCCATCCACTCATTCTCCCCTCTCTTTGGTTCTCCCTTTCTTGCAATAAGTTTCTCAACTTGCATACCCTACATGGTGTGCCCCACCCTAGCTAGCCTTTGATGCACAACCATTGGTCTTTTTTGCATTCCCAAGTCTCTTTCAGTAACTTTTTCCTACTCTTCCCCAATATTTTCTTTCTTGTGCTTATCCTTTGACCCTAAGTGGCTCAAGTAAGATTTTGAGTCATCCCCACCTTGAGTTTGAATCTAGTTCATTCTTTTGTCCGTTCCTTGTTGGTTGAACTCATTTGTGGCTTGGATTCACTCCTTGTGGGAGATTACTTCTTCACACTTTTCCTTTTCCTTTTGGAAGAGTATTATCCCCTTGAACTTCCCGCTTCCCTCTTTCCCTTCCTAATGCCTTCATCCTCCCTTTTCACCAAATGGCCCCCCTTGTCTCGTAGCTTTTCCTTTCCCAATTGTGAACCCTCCCTTATCTCCTTGAGCTTTTGTGGATCCTCTCTTTGGTCTATTTTAAGTCCTCTTGGGCAAGAGGCCTTCTTGTTCCTCTCCTTTTGGGGACCTTATCTCTTTTCCCTCCACCTCCCCTAGGTGTTCCATATTCCTTGTGGTCCCTCTCATTTAGTTGTCATTGTTATCACMGAAATTTTTCCTATGTTGACTCCCTTCTCATTTGTGTTAACCTCTTTTCCTTTTCCTTGATCTATTGGATCCTGTAGTGCAATTTTCATCACTTGGTCTTTTCCTTGTGAGCATTCCTTGTTACTCTCTTCCTTGTTTTCTTTTTAGTGCTTTTCCCTTTTTTTAGGGAATCCCTACTACAACTTGTTGCTTGCTTTTTATTTTATTTTTTAATTTTACGAATCTTTTGGATGATGCAACAACTTGGTAGCGTCCTGCTTGCAATATTGCACCTTTTTCTGCTAGATTTACATCCTCGTATCACTAGTGTTGGCTTGTAAGCTTGTTCCACTTTGCTTTTCCATGTCACCTCCGTCGGACTTCTTATTTTTTCTTTGCATTGTATTTTACTCTTTTGTTTTCATCTTTGTTTTATATGAAGGGTTCCTTGAGTGATGGAATAGCTTGTCTAGTGTTCTCCTTTGGTCCTGTTAGATTTTCTAAACCATGGTCAGCAGACTTAGCACTAAAAGAATTCCTAAATTACTAGAGAGATGAAACCTAAAAGCCACTCAAAACAGCTGTTCTAATATTGTTAAAGTCTACAAACACATGTTGCAGAAAACTTAAAACTAGAACTCACAGGTCTGTCCTAAATCTCATCACTGTTATTAAGCAGGAAGAAAAACAGAATTACAACGTACTTGCTAAATCACTCTGAAAAGTAAAAAACAGAAACTCAGTAGATGGATTGTCACAACTTGTTATTGTTCGCTCATATTTCTGAAATGAAATCTGCGACATGAAAACAACAAAAAAACTAATTCACTGTTTGTTGTTCAAAACTGAATGAATATACCTACACCTCTGCCTTCTTTTTTATAGACTGAGAAGTAGAGGAGGTACAATGAATCTGGACAAATGCATAACAACACCTCAGCGGAAAGATGATCTGAGGCATGAAAGCATGTGCCCTACCTACTAGACTACATGTGACTAACTGAACTTAGACTTTAGCTAAAAATTAGAAAACTGCTAAATAAAATTGAAGCTAACACATGCAACTGCATGTGCCCTCTTTTACTTAACTGAGAAACGACACACAAACTGTCTAACACATGCAAACTGCTGAGAATAGATTGTTGAAGATAGAACAATAATCCACTCTTATAAGATTGATTACTCCCTCACAATTAATGCGCTGAACTTATACATAAGCTAAAAATTAGAAAACTGCTAAATAAAACTGAAGCTAACACATGCAACTGCACGTGCCCTCTTTTACTTCAATGAGAAACGACATTCAAACTGTCTAACACATGCAGACTGCTGAGCATAGATTGTTGAAGAACAACAATCCACTCTTATAAGACTGGTTACTCCCTCATAATTAATGTGCTGAACTACTGAAGAAGAAGTGTGCCCTCACTGTCCTGTTGAAGTGTTCAGATCTGTTCACCAGTTTTCCCAGACCTCCAGAAGACACCCTGAAGTATAATCTAATAGGCCCCTCTTATAACCATTGCACATTCACATACCCTACATGGAAGTGTATTAGAGGAATCCTTGTTCCTCTCCAAGGAATACCAAGCATAGTAGCATGAAAGGTTAAATTTTACATGATACAGTATTAGCATTTAAGTGCATATCTAAGGAATTGACAAATTAGCCAAGGAATTGACAAAGTGCTATGACTTTGTTCGGGTATTTCACTCTAAATGCTCTTTAGATATCCACTTAAATGCTAATACTGTATCATGTAAAATTTAATACTTCATCCTGAATGTGATTTAGCATTGTTTAGTTTTTCCTCCTTTATTCTTCATCTCTTTTACTACTCTCCTTAGTTCAATTTAGTTGTTTTGCCTCCACTTTGTCCAACAAGCCCTTCCCAATCTCTCCTCACATTAATCCATGCTTGGTATGTCTGCATGGTGCTTCGTGCCTCCAATTTCCAATATATGTTGGAAGAAAGGGGTGAACAAATTATTATAGATGGGCCTAAACACGTATTGTAGGTTCTATTGTCTGTGAGTAATTGCCTCTCAAGTATAGAGAGACAAATATCTCTAATTTGGAAAGCGAAAAAAAGTAGCAAGGGGCCCTCTTAAGTCACAATATAAACAATGGTTTTCCCTCTAATCTCGTAATATATGGGATACCCTGAAGATGAAGTTACTTCTCCTCTTGATCTCCTATAAATTACACAACAAACCTATCATATCCATCCATGGAATGTAGTGTGTGGACTTTATACGTAATTGATGAGGATATACACTCAATTTGTGTAGCGAGATCCTAAGGTTGTATGACTAATGATGCTGAGTGTAATTAGGAATCCTCACTTTAATTTGGTTGCTTGAGCCCCTCTCTCAATTCCTCGAGGACTTCTTGATATAAAGTCCTAAATCTCAAGCAAGGACTTGGAGGTACTAAAAGGGAAGGCCAATGTCTCCTCACCAACCCTCTTCACATTTTAGGTCGGCTCTCCTTTGGCACAAGGAGGGTATCCCTAAAATAGGATTGCCAAAGGTATGCAAATGAGGCTCAAGGTGAAATGAAGAGTAAATTCCAGCAAAACAGTTTTATAAGTTAAAGAAAATAAAGTGGATGGAGGACTGGAGACCGGTGTGTTATCATTGGGTGCATGGGGTGAAAACAAGGCTCAAATGGGAGGCGATCCTAATGATGGAAAGATGATCAATATAGATGAAAAGTACATGCTAATTGAATTCCTTCCTTACTGTCCCAAATTGCAGAAAAATTGCAGAAATATGGCTAAGGATATTATAGAAGTAAATAAAATCCAACACTCATGAAGATTATAATTATCAAGAATAATGTGTATGTGCATTCATCCAAAAGTAGAGAAGGAAATGCAATCATCAACAATATTCCATTGACAACATAAAGGAAAATGGAAGGAGTATACCAAATTCATACTCCATGAGCATATGTTAAAGACAATTTCGGCAAAATAAAAGTAGCAATAAAGATGTAAAAAATTTCCTCACTCACAATATGTTGTGTTGATCCTCCAAACACACCTAATAGATATTCCATTAAGCTCCAAGGAATTTCTCCCAAATCCAACCATTACAAATGAAGGGAAGAACAGAAACCCTTATATAGATTTGAGCTCAATTTCCTTTACAATAAAACAATATTTTCCTTATTTCATTCTCCAAGGACATTGGAAAAATGCTATAAAATATTACAATAATGCCTAAGTGGGATAGAGAATGCTAAGTAAAAGATGTTAGATGAATGTGATGTCACATGTCATCTTCCTCAAACTTCAAGCTCATGAAAGGTGCATGCAAAGAGCCACTTATTATTTTCATATGCAAAGCACTCCTCAAGAAATATCCACCTCAAAATATAATAATAAAATGCCAAGTCAATGAGGTAGGGCACATTTCAAAATAGGTGCACGAGTGCCAAGTGTACATGTATCATGATGAGGGAGCCTCTAATATAAGTGTGTAAATGCCAAGTGTCATGATGAGGGCGCTCTTCTAGAAGTCTTTTGACCAAGAGAAAATATAAAATATCTTCTTCAAGCTATGCACCCTTGAAATTTGTGCTTCAATGGCCACTTCAACAACAAAACATTCCTTCTTCAAGTGTGCCGTAGGAGAGAGAGAGACTTGGGTCCATATTAAAACCACCACCACATCAAATATTTGCATGGAATAAAAGCACCCATGGAAGTAGGTGAGTGGTGTGCTCTAGGAAATTGTGCAATAATAACTCCCTTTGACCAAGTCAATTGTGAAGAAGCCATCACAAGAAGTGCGCCTTAGAAGATTGTGCAATGGGTCCACATTTAGTAACTGTGCAAATGGACCTCAAAAGTGGACAAAATGGGTTTATAAGTCACTTCACAATGTGCATAAGGTGTGAACAAGCTCATGTAAAGTACAAGTGGGACCTCATAGAGGAGTGCACCACCTAATTCCCTAGAAGAGAGTGCCAATGTGTGAATAGGTGGATGAGTGAGTGGATATATGAAACCCTAGGGAACATGCATGACTAGACCCTTAGTCAACTTGTAAGACCCAACAACCTCCTCAATATGTGTGCCAAAGGATAAGGATGGTAAAAAAGGCAAGTTAGAGCGTGTGAACAAGGCTCATATTAGGCTCAATGAATTTGTTATTTTTTTAGTGGGTTTCCTCAACTTGTGTGCCAAAAGAGGAGCACTAGACTCATGTGTGTACCACATAGAGAAATATGCATTCCCTAGTGATAATTACAATAAAACTTAGGGAATGAAGCTTGAATGAAGAATTATAACATGTGAGCATTAATAGGCCAATAATTTAGCACTCAACCTAAGGTTTTAGGAGTTTAATTAAAATATCTCGAACTAGTTAGATGTGTTCACACACTGAAAAGATGGAAAAATGGAAATATGACAAATGTGGAGTTATTATGAAATGAGACTTAGGGAATTACAAGCAAATGTGCCATGTGCCTTTTGAAACCGAAATGTGGTGAAATATAAGTGCAATATGGGTTTTACCTAGGTAAAAAAGTGAAAGTATATTGTGATATATAAATTACCTAGGTAAAATGATCGAAATGTTATGGAATATGAACGACATTAGGAAAACACTAGGCAAGTACACCACCATGCTAGATGATACTCACAACTAAGACATCACTAAGCATGCAACACAAAGTGAAAGAAGTGACTAGAACTTGATTAGGTGACCTCCACAATATTGGTCCATGAAGAACATGATGCACAACTAAACCAACTTCTGCCAACATTCCAACCTTTGGAAGGTTAGAATCCTCATACCATCCTGCAAATCTTTGAATCATGTGATAAAAAATCACATGTGCAATCCTCATGAGATATGGTGGGTAATAGGCTTGTTGGGGAAAGCCAAGGAATTAACACAAATTCAAATTGGTAATTGTGTATTACAAAGTAGCAAAATGATATAGAAATGGGGAAATGAAGCCAAAATGTTCATAAAAAGAGCTACAAAGTGATGAGCTAAATGAGGTAGGTCTGAGTCTCATCACAAGGCAAGACTAAACAAGAGTGTTAATTTTGACTACATGGTTTAATTTGTATGCCATATACATTTAATTAAATTCTTATAATGGAGAGTCCCTTGCCTTGGTTTAGCCTTTGTCTTTGCTAATAGGCCTACTCCTTGGTGGGCCCATGTGTCCTTTTGTTATTTTGGAAGTCAATCCCTTGTCCTTTTCCCTTTTTAGTAGCATTTTTGATTTGGGCATTGTTATCGCACAAATTATAGGTTGGAGCCAATGACCCTATCCATAAGATGGAGAGAACTATGAGAGAGTCTACCCATTGTCACCTTAGGTAGGTTTTCCCGTCACTTTAGAGGTGAATTTGTCACCTCAAGGGGGGGAATCTGGGTGACCCTAGGGGAAATGAGATGGAAAATGGAGTTATTGAAGGTGATACTCCTATAGGTCAAACTACAAAGTGGAAGATGGCTTGGGAACAAATCTTGAAGATGGTTAATGGTTGCCAAATGCTTGAGTAATTGCGGGAGATTGTTGTACTTTCCTGAGAGACAAGAAAATACAAGATACAAGACCAATAAACCTGTGGAAAAGCAAGTGAAGCTTTCTATCCTAAATTACATTAGTAAACAAATGTATACATCAACAATGAAATCGATTATTATTGCAAAAATAACAATCAAAATTGTCGAATAATTATTGGACAATGAAACTAAAATAATAGATAACTTTCCAATATTGAAGAACAAACTTTGACGGCGAAAGAGGGATGTTGGATAGTGTTTTCAGAGAATAATTAGATAAAGTGGTAGCAAGGGTTGCTACAACATCAAGTTTCAACCACGAAAATTAGCAAATGTCAGACAAGTTAACCAATGGCAGTGAGATGATAATAGTGGCTTACAAGCAATTTTCCACAGTAGAATAGTAGAGAAAATGTGTAAAAGAGAGTGTTTGTTAACACTTGTATGGAACATGGCTTTTGATTTATTGCAACTCAAGAACTACTAGGCTAATCAAGACCCTAGAGAGTTTATGGCAAACTTAAGATACAAGAAAAGTTTCCAACTTGAACAAGATCAATATCTCTCAAAATCACGTTTAGCAATGCAAACAATTTATTTCACCAATGCAATATGATTGAGTACCTTACCAAATGGGTTGCGTAGTTTTCTTGTTTTAGGTTATGACTACTAACTCTCAAGGGGTGTAAGCCCTTTTACTCCCCTTGAGCAAGTAACCCTAACAAGGTAAAATCTAGGGAAGGTGCAGCCTTTACTCCTCCTAGCAACCTTTCATGATAGCTTTTTCAACCAACAAGAATGATAAAACTTGGTGGAGGTTATAATCTTACATATATTCCTCAAGGATCCCACAATAGCAATACATCATGGAACAAGAAGAAGAACTAACAAAATTGCAGATTTCTCTTACCAATTCAAAAGCATCAAGACAAAACCCTAGTTACGAGTTTCATCAGGAACAAAACCCCCTAGTTACCAAAACTTTCATCATCATAGCAAGAGAAAAGGCCTCCAAGAGCTAACGCACTACTTCACTGCATAAGACAATGATAAACCATAGCATAAGAGAGAATGATATTTCCCAAGGGGTTGCAACTTTCTGACCAAGTAGCTCTTCATGTGAGAGAGAGTTATGTTGAATGAAATGAAAATGATCTTTATTTGCTCACAAAACTCCTAAAAAGTGTTTGTCCACATAAAGTTAGGGTAAACCACAAAGTAAGGAGGCCAACCCCCTTTACCTTGCCCCTTTACGAAATATTTTAAGTTTGCACATGAAGAAAACCTAAAAGTGTATGTCAACCCCTTCTAGGGTGAAGTTTTGACGCTTTAGCAAGTCGTTGAGCAAAGGGAGGAGGTGGTTGGGCCTCCTAAGGATCCTTCTTCATGCACTAGGCTCATCTATGTGATGCAAAAGGTCTTCCTCCAAAAATGCCAAATGTCCATCAAAACAACATCATCACAAAACCTATCCTTAGGGTGACGTCAAGCCCTCAAAGGTGATGTTTTGGCATCCAAAGGAAAATTATTGGGCTAATAGGGGCTACGTGAGATCCTCTAGGTCTCTTCCTCGCCTCAAAGGCGGCGTTACTCTCATGTACTTCCCCAAGGTCTGGGATATGGAATCCAACTGGTGGGCTTCCTTCCCCAATTAAGGTCTAAGATGGGCTTGTTCCTCCAAAATGTCCATCAACAAAGGGTCTTGCAAGAGATAGTCACGCCCTCCAAGGATCTCAAGTCAAAGCATCATGGCAAGTAAAATCACATTTAATATAAGAGCCATCTAAGCATGTTCATCAAAACCACCTCATCAAATTAAACAGATGCTCAAAACCCTATGCAATTTGCAGTTTAGGTATGGGAGGGTTGACAGGTGACCTATTGGGTGAATCATTCCTTAAGTCGAGGAGTGTTTCCTAGGTGAAAACTTCTCTAAGTCACGTGGAGAAGATGAAGTGGATGGGGAGTGAACTTTGGGCATGGGGTTCATGACATACAAGGGTTCACTTTGTCTCATTTATGGGTGCCTTTGTAAGAGGGTGTGTTGCATCTTCGTTTTCAATGCATCCTCTTTCCAAACCCATTTATTGCCATTTTATTTAGATGTCTCCAGTTTGAAACCAAGGTGGGACTTCTACCTAAACATGAAAAACATAGCCCACCTTGATTCTACTCCGGTCACATTATGCTTCCCCAAGTTGAAGCCATGTGTGGGACTCTACCTAAGCATGAAAAACATTGCCACACATGCTCTACCTTTGTTGGCATTTTATATTGTTATTTTTGGGTCCCATGAGTTTCTTATGAGGGACATTTCATTTTCCTTGGGATACTTGGGTGAGCATCTAGAGGTTTATGATTGGATTTTTTATCTTTTGCTAGCTACAAACCTTTGGGCCTTAGGCCCTTCTTCCCATGAAATGGTGCAATCCTTCTTGGTCAATACACCCAAAAATCCCAAAAGATGAGGAGGCCGAGCAAGGGGTGAAGTGTGAAAAATGGTAAGTATGATTGGGGAGATAGCATGATGACTTGTCAAAGAGACCTCCGGTGGCAAAACCCATCCCCTAAGGGTGACCACTTACTTGGGCGCAATGTCAAACACCAAGGTGAAAGCCGAGGGCAAAGGAGCATAATTTCAAGCAAATGTTCTTTCATATAACCAAAAGTAGTTTTAAATGCAACATACTCAAAATTCCTCAAATATTAGAGTGACACTTACCCGCAATGCGACCCCAGTACCTCTGTGGAGCCAAGACCCATCGTCTTTGGGCTTAGTGATGTGGGATGCATTGTCGCGAATCTGGAAATGTGGTGGTGAAGTGAATCTCAAATGCGTACTGCGTGGGCCGGTGGTCATCACGTCTCTTGGTACTCCATGTTGCATGACACGAGGGCCTCGAGACATCATCTCATGGATGCTCCCCATAGAAATTGGGATAGCGGGCATTCTATGTTTCCTTTCATGTTTGCAAATCCACAACTTGTTATTTGCTATTTTTCCCATCAGTGAATTCCTCTTTCAAAGGATTCCTCTTTCATTGTTTTGAAATAGTTTTCTAGCTTCACATTGAATAGAGAGTTGGTTGTGCTTGTTTCCAACTGAACCATTAGGCCAATCAAGAAATAAAGTGGTCTTTTCCAAAATATCACAAAGAGGATTGAATCAATAAACACTTAAGCATGATTTTTCCCATCTGTGAGTTTCTCTTCTATTGTTTTGCAATAGTTTTCTAGTTTCACATAGAATAGAGAATTGGTTGTGCGTATTTTTCATTGAACCATTATACCACTCATGAAATAGAGTTCTTTATGCTAAAATATCACTTGGCATTTTTCTATAAATTTTGCATACTTCTTTTTGTTTAGGGTTCCTTTTCCTCACTTTGAGCCATTGGCTCATCTTTAGAGCTCTTCCTCTTGATTATGGGCACTCTTCTCCGCTTTTGCCCTATATTTTGATCTTTGTTCTTGGAAATTTTTCTCCTACCTTGGAAGCCTCAATATTCCTTTTAGTTTCATGGTTTTTTGTAGGATCCTTGACCATCCATGGCCCTTCGCTTTTGTCCTCTTGCTTTATTTTGCAAGTGTAAGAGTGAGGGAGTTGCTTTGTGACTTCCACAACTTTCATTACTACTTCAATTAATGGTGCTTTTTTCCCATAAGAGTTCATAGTGACCTCCTTTTAAATGGGCCATCTTGATGGTTTGTTGCCATAAAAGTGGGAACTCTCCATTCACGGAGGGATTCCTAAGGGTTATCACCTTGGTCATGTATTCAAAACTTAACATCCTTGCAGCATTGCCAAGATACTCTGGTCACTTGATTTCTTTTGTCTCCCATGGCTTCATGATTGCACCATGAAGCCATCATATTTCCTCTCTCCCCGTCATTTCCAAATTCTCTTGGGTTTAGTTTCATTAGCTTGGACCTTGGACCTTTAGGTAAAAATTAACCATTGATTTTACTGAGGACAACAAGTTAAGAAAACTTTATTTTAGTAAAAATTGAGGAATGGGAAAGAATCTCTCCCTTCCATCTCTCTTAATTTTGTGATCTAGATTGGCCAAGTAGGATCACATGAATGGAATTGGGGAAATGAAATATTTTCTTCTCAATGGCAATGGAATATGCAAAACCTCTGAAGCATGAAACCAAACCCTTTGAAGTAAGCACAAATCAAATAATGTTGATCAATAAACCCTCTCCTTTTTGTCCAACTTTGCCTTCTTTTCATCTTAGCACTGGACATTCAGTGACTAAAGCTAGCTCTTGAGTTATCCCCATCCTTTGAAGAGTGGAAAGTAGTTTAGCTCTCAGATTATTTGTTACAATTTTGGTGACTAGCATTTCCCCATGGTTAGTGCCAATCTAGTTCATCCTTTTGGTGGTTCTGTTTGGGTGAAACCACCATCCATGGGTTGCATTTTCTCTTCCTGGGGGAAAACCCTTCGTCTCCATTTCCCTTCTTGTTTGTTGGAGAATTCTTGTTAGTACTTACCTAGCTCCCCCTTTTTTCTCTTCTCGATTCCTTCATTGTATCTTTTTACTAATGTGTCTCCCTTTGCCTCCCGATTAGTCCTTTCCAATTTGTAAACTCTCTCATGCGTCCTTGAGTTTTTGTGGCTTCTCTTGAGTTTGTGTTGAATCTACTTGGGAAAAAGGCCCTCTTCTTTCCCATCCTATGGGGCCCTGTCTCCTTACTGCTCATCTCCTTAAGCATGTTGAACTTCTTGTGGGAGCCTCATTTCCCATGTCTTTATCTCTTGGATCCTCACTTGTGCTTTTTAGTACAAGAACTAATCCTATCTTGGTCTTAACTCTATGAGCATTCCTCCTTCCTCCTTAGTTTTCTCTCTCTTATCTTCTCTTCTTTGAAGGAATCCACCACTATAACATGTTGCTCCCTCCTTTATTTATAATTTTGTAGGCGTTTGGATGATGGAGCTCGCTAGTGGTCTCCTTGTTATTAATGTTTTGCATCCTTCACTCAAATAAGTTTTATGGGCATGTTTAAATCTTCTTGTCATTATTAATTTCCTAGAGCAGTTTACAACTTTACTTTGTCATGCCTCCTACATCGTGCCTCATGTTTTCCCCTTGGTTTATTTTGGATTCTTTTATTTTTCATTCTTTTTCTTTGTGGTTCATTGACATGTAACCTTGACATCCTCTTTTTACACCTCATAATGATTGGACACTTCCTACATGGAGGTGTGGTAAAGGAATCCTCATTCCCATCCTATTGTAGTGGTGCACAATTACTTCATGATTTTTTTATATTAAGATTTATTTCCTCTTGTCATTATTAATTTCCTTCCCACCTTTATTGTATTTTGGAATGACAAATTCTGCTCCTTAGTGAAAAATATTGCAGGGGTCTAAATCTCCCTTGGATGACATTCCTAATTTCCGTAGGATTGCGATTGACCAATATATTTATTTCGTTTGGTTTTCCCATTGAACTCTTATAAATTATTTTGGCATCCTTCCTTCCAAACACAAGTCTTTCTCTCTATCAATTTTTTCTTAGATAATTTGGTATCTTAAATAAAACTAATATGATGTATTCATTCTCAATGTTTCTCTCAAGGCTTCTTTTCTTTAACTCATAACCATTGCCCTTAATTTTCCAGGATAAAATCATCACGGTGAAAACATAATAAAACTTCTTTTAATAGTATTTAGATCAAGGTCTACTTAAATTGTAGATTCTAGATACTCCAAGAATTGTAATATTTGGGGATGGTTAGGTGTGTTTTTCCCTCTATAGAAATTTTTATTAATATGCTTTTGGCACTGATTTGAAATGTTTGATTGGCTCTCTTCTTGTAACTTTTAGGAATTTGATTTCCTACTAGGAGCCCTTGATTGGACGGTTTTAAGGATTATAGGTTTTAGTTGTAGTCTTAAATGAATAAGAATTTTTGGAAGAGCCTTGGGAGAGGGCTTCTTTGAAGGTTGACATTGAATGCTAGCGACGTGCTTAGGGCTTGGAACCATATTCTCCAATCACCAAGAGAGGTTTCACAGGGGGAAATGATTGAGAGAAAATTCATGGCTAAGGGATTAGGGTTTACAAAATTGAGATGCTTTGAAATATTTTCAATAGAAACATTAGGAGAAGAAGCAAACTTATCGAGATCCTCTCCTTTAGCTAAAGTTGAGAATTGATATTTGAGCAAGATATAGTCACCTTCTAGATATTCTTATAGCTTTGGGGTGGGATTTGATTGAAACTTTTGAAATCCTTTGTCATACTTCTTTGGGGGTTTTGTGGAACATTTTCTCTCCAATTGACCATATTCGTTGCATACTTGACCTTTAAAAGGAATGCTTTTATAATCGAGGTTGCAAAAAAGGTCATGCAGTAGCCTTGTTCAAAAGGTGATCTCAACAATCGACTCAACACCTTCCATCAACTAGCCACATATGTGTGTTAGCGTAGGTATGATTCATGTTCTTGTCACCTTGATTTGTTCTAGCTTTGTTGCTTGTTTAATGCAACTATGTTTGCTAGTTTACTTTAGCATCACTTGCTTGCCTAATTAACTACCTCCTTTAGATTTATCCATTCTCCTTTTTATATATTCCTTGCAAATTTTCCATCAAATTGTTTGTGAACATTTTCTTTACTGTGCATTCATTTTTCCTAAATGTTTTAATTGTTGGTTTCTTTCATGCTTGGTATGTGCACATTTAATATGCATGTAAAGATGCTTTCACTCTATGCGACATGTTGCTCCATCTGTGGGAGAAAATGTAACCAAAAAACTTTGGTTGTTAGTACTACCATGAGCTATGATGATTTTTCAAAGGTGCTCTAACCTTGCAGGATGGTTCATCTTTTCTTTTTCGTGTCCTTTTCTACATTCAAATATTATATTTAATTGATCTCCGCCTTTTCATTTTCCCTTTACCAACCTTGAATTCTTATCACATTAATCTAATTATAGACTTTGACTTATCACATTAGCTCAGTATTCCTTCCAATATTGCTCTCACTTGTGACCTTTTTCAGAGCCCATTAGGTAGGGCCAACCAAGAGTGTTGACTTTGACTACCTTGTTTAATGTGTAGACCACATCCATTTAAATAAATTAACCTAATGGAGCGTCACCTACCTTTGTTTGGCCTTCGGTGTTATCAACGAATGCACTCTTTTTGGAACCCATGTGTCTTTAACTTGTTTTCAGAGTAAAATGTTTGTCATTTTCCCTTTCTGTTGGTTGCTTCAATTTGGGAATTCCAACCCTTTGCTTCCTTTCATGTTTGCGAATCCTCAAATTATTTTGCAAAAAGTTCCCCATCTGTGAGTTTCTTTTGGTTGTGTTGCAGTAGTTTTCTAGTCTCATAGAAAATAGAGAGTTGGTTGTTTCTCTTTCCAACTAAACCATTAATACCCATGAAATTGAGTGTTTTTTTTCAAAATCTCACAAATTTTCTTGTTGCTACGCTTTATTGACATTTTTATGTACATTTTGTGTCCTTTTAGTTGAGAATTGGTTTTCCTCTATTTGAGGCTTCAACTCTTCTTAGGAGGCCCTTGCTTGTCCTTTTTATTTCATGGTTTTTGTAGGGTCCTTGGCCATCCATGATCTGTCCCCTTTGTACTCTTTGTTTATTTTTATGTATAAGAATGGGGGAGTTGCTTTGTGATCTCCTTGGCCTCCATTACAATGTTTACTACATCTATTAATGGTTGTTTTTTGCACAAGAGTCCAAATTCACCTTATTTTGTTTCGCAGATTTACAGCGGTTTGTTATTTATGTCAGGTAGACTTTTTTTCAGGTTACTAAGCCTGGGAAAACCCTGAGCAGTGTTACTAGAACCGGACCGGAACTGGTAAAACCGGCAAGTTTGACTGGTTTGCAGACTGCAGTCGAGCCATCTCAAACCATTTTTGACGGTTCGATGCAGGAATAGTTTTTTGCCCGAAATGGCCGATTTTTTTCTCAAACCGGTATTTTATTCTAGTTGAATTCCACAAGCTAAGGTTAAGAGTACTTGTTTTGCTCTTGTTTGCTGCATCATTCAACATTCATGCTAAATAGAGAGGGTTTATATATAGAATATCATTGATCAAAAGAAATTTTTGGAACCCTCCCTCTCTGTTGTTTTGTAGTTGGTCCAAGGAATTATTTTGGTTAATCTCATGGTATGGAGCTTGAGTGGTGATTGTTGCTGTGTTAAATCATACTTGTCAGCCATTGAGGAATGAGGTTGATTTTTTCCTTACATCCACTAATATGAACCCATTACTATGCTCCATTATACTAATTGCTTGAGTAAGTCTGTCTCTGTTTGCTCAAGGGTTGATGAGCTGACTTAAGTCTAAGAGTCTGTTATATGATACTGGCTGGATTGGAAAATATCTCTCTTGAAATGCATATTATCATTGTGGTTTCTTCTCTTGCTTTTCAGGCTACAGAGGATCGTCTCATGAATTATGAGAATATATGTTTCAATTATGCCTATATGGAAGTGGTGGCCAGGATTTCAAGCCCTTACACCACCAGTTAGCATTCTATAACAAAGCACATGATAAATGGCATATCTGTCTCCTAGCACAAAAAATTATCAATCTTCAGAATCCAAAAGCTGTATGAGATAAATGAGTATGATCTTTAGAATAAGTTGTTACTCTACTATGCATATTTGTGTGTACAATATTATGCCTTACACCTTCAGATATCCCTGTCCAGAAACCATGCCTGCGATTTTCTATTTCTTTTGCTTAATACAGACAATCCATTGTTCTAGAGATGTTAGATGATGGCATGCAGTTGCACCCCTGTTTTGGCAATGTGCTAGGTTAAATTCTACAAGAGGCAAACTCTATTGATTCTCTCATGTTTTGTTGATTGTACACATTTTTCTTATTTAGTAGAGAATCATATTTTGCAACCAAAATCCCTTTGCCCCACCCCAATTGGAATCAATTGGCAGCATTTTGCGAGTATTCTAAGTATACATTTCCCCACTCCCATTTTGATGGATGCACATGAATATGTGTTTTTTCAAAATTTGAAATTATTTTATGTATTTTTAGTGACCAGTTTTTATAGGTTCGGTCGATTCTGGTTTGGGTCAACGGTTCAACGACGGTCCTGTTTTCAGTAACTATGCCCTTGGCCCTTCATTTTGAGGATGGTACGTAGGGTAAACCATAGAATATTCAGAGCACGAGGTTAGTCAACAATAGGGCTTTAAGCCATTACAATAATATACTCGTTAAGAGCCTGGGTTTTCTTCCCCTAGAGGGTTTCCCAGGATAAATGTTGTGTCTCTTGTGAATGTGTATTTCTCAGTGATCTTGTTCTTATGTTGCTCTTATCTATTGAAATGCAAAGAACTATAATAATGGCATAAACATTAACATTTTGTAGGGTCTTTGGCCATCCATGATCTGTCCCCTTTGTACTCTTTGTTTATTTTTATGTATAAGAATGGGGGAGTTGCTTTGTGACCTCCTTGGCCTCCATTACAACATTTACTACATCTATTAATGGTCATTTTTTGCACAAGAGTCCAAATTCACCTTATTTTGTTTCCTTAGTCGCAATGATTGGTTGTTATATTAGTGGGAACCCTTTTTTTTTCTAGGTTACTAAGCCTAGGGAAAACCCCTGAGTACTTCCCTTCATTTCAAGGATGGTACCTAGGGTAAACCCTCGAATCTTCAAGGCACAAGGTCAGTCAACAATAGGGCTTTAAGCCATTACAATAATATACTCGTTAAGAGCTCAACATGTCACTTGCGGGAAATGAACCAGGGTGGGGAGGATAACAATCATTCTCGCAACCCACCCAAGATAAACCATGTTATCAAAAGATTTGTACTTGTGAAAAGCCTCCACAAGACACCAATCTTGTGTTACAATTGGAAATATCTACCATTGTCACCTAAGCAGATATTTCCCTTGTTTTAGTGAAGGAAATAAATCCAACACAAGGGAGGCTTCCCTAGTGATTTCAAGGGATCAAATAGCAATATTAGCCAAGCCTATAGCCCTCTATCTTGGTCACTTAGATGGTCATGCTAGGATTAGGAAAGGTGAAAGAATAAATTGGTTTGAATGAGGTAATTGGGCAACCTGTACGAGACAACGAATTCTTCAATGCATAAAATCATCAACCACCAAGTTAATTCATATATTAGTCACCTTTAGACACTAGATGACAAGTAAAACGTATTGCTTTTGTAAATTTGCAGCAGTCAACCAGTTAATATCAATAATGAAAGATTTATAATAGAAAAAAGAAATACAACCTAGAAAATTAACAATTTATTCTCTAAATTATAGCTTGCAACATGGAAAATAATAATCAATTGCTAAAACAATTTTCTGGGCAAGTTTTGCCACAATATTAAGTAAATTTGCAGCAACAATCTGCAGCCCTGATGGCTGTAGAATTTATGACAGTAGCAAGTAAACCATTGATTATACCAAGCATTAGAGTACAATTAGCTTGCAAATGATGTCATAAATTCAATTTAAGAGAGTGTTTTGAGAGAGTATTTAAATTTAATTAGGGTTTTAACTTTTAACCATCACTTGCATTCAACTAGACTAGTGTTGTTTCTCTTTCTTGGGAAATGGAGTCAAGCAACACACCATGATAATTTCTAGGTACAAGAGGTGTGAAGATCAAGCTAGGGCATATAGCCTCATAAACCTTAGCTTCAATTTCTTAAAATAAACCCTAGGGCATACAACCTCATAAACCCTAGGTGTTGTTTTTCCTCTAACCTCTCGCAACAAGATTTAATTGAACTAGATCAAGTCCTAGGGGAATAAAACATCTTAATCCTTAGTCTTTAAACTAGCTAAGACAAGAACCCCCTAGGGTATAAAGCCTCTTAAGCCCTAGAACAACCGTCTAAATGCTTAAACAATTAAAGATAATTGAAGTAGGGAGGGGAGTAAAGCCTCTTATCCCTCCTAGGGTTTCACGCATACCAGGTACATGCAACAATTAAGTCTCTAAAAGAGCATTTACCAAAAAATATACCATATGCAAGCAAGAAACTTGAACAAAGAAGACTTACTAAGCCAAGTGCATGCATGAGGAAACCCTAATTCACCATCCAACCATCAACAAGAGAAAGCATCCAAATAAATCTTTCTCCAAGTGATGCGCACTAGATTCCAAGAGAAAAAGAGAGATAGAGCGAATTTTTCTATAGTGCTCTCTCACAAATGTGAGGAGTTGTGATGATGATAAAATGAATCAAGTGCTTCCTCTATTTATATAAGGTAACCAGGCACATTTGTCCACATAATTTGAGTAAAATGTCAACAATCCATGCTAGAAGTGGGGCCGAACCCTCAAAATAGCCTCTATATTGCTAAAACAT
>SNQJ01S0055525.1:0-12686 GCA_010110895.2 Picea sitchensis
GGGGCAAAGAGAAGAACCTAGGTGCCTTTAGTGCATGGTCTAGAGTTTTGTAGTTTTGGGGAGTTGTTATGATGAGGAGTTCCCTTCATGTTTTACCCATGGAGGATTTTGCTTTCTCTTGGTGCATGTGGTAACTTGTAGGCAGTTTTCTCAAAGAAAACACACAAATTGCCATTGCAAGTCGTAGACAATATCATGGTTCTTGGTTGAGGCAACAATGGGTATGCCATCATTTTGTTTACAAACTCTAATAGCCCATCATTTTTCTTTGCAATGACTACATTGCATCATTGGTGGTGTGAGATCACAATTTCAAAGCAAAAAGCAAATGAACATACCTTGAGGGGGATGATAACTATGGCATAATAGCCCCACTTTCTTGCAATTTACAAATATGTTTTTTCTACTATGAGGCAAATCAATGCATAATGGGTTAGGTACTGGGTTTTAGCATAGTTGAACAACTTATGGCCATGAGATCTATGGTCTTAATAATATTTTTCTCTTTGTGTCAATTCTTTGAGTTTTGATTATGGTTGTGATTGTGCCTCTATCCCTCCACACCCTATCAACAATTTTCAGGGGATGGGTCTAGGATTGGCAAGGGTGACCAACTATCTTGTGAAGGATAGGACACCTATTGAGGCACAATCACAACCATAATCAAAACTCAAAGATCGATAGGACACCTATTGAGGCCTAGAGCCACATCAGACCGAGAGTCACCCACTTCTAAATCTTTGGATCATGCGCATGGGCCCGCGTACCCTTTGAAAAGAGGAAGGCATTGGATCCTCAGAGCACAACATGCATCTTTGTGGAATATCTAGAAGGTGTGAAGGATTACAGGTTGATAGATCCCTCAACGAACAAGCTCATCATTGAGAGGAGTGTCTAGTTTGAGGAAAGTCCCATGCATGCATCTCATGAGCCACATGCAGAGACTTTCACACCACTTGTACCACATGCGGAGACTTTCACACCTCTTGTACCTTTTATAAACATTTATCCTTTACATTCTGATGGGTATTAGGATTACACCTACAACAATCTAGGTGTGACTTCTAGTGCTAACATAGGGAATACCTTTATTTGTAAATTAACCGTCCGGACCGAAAAAGGGGTAAACTACCACTGAACATATGTGCCTTCAAATTTTAGTTTGACGAGCATGAAGGGCAAAAAGATCGCTCGACAATCTTTTCAATTTTAGAGAGTCTGAAAAGGGCTTAAAGAAGACTCCAGGGGGGCTTCTTCTCTTAAGTAATCCAACTAAGACTGAAAAGAATAAATAAGCTCTCGTTAGATGTTGCTTTCAAAGTTTAAGCGAGCTTGAAAGAAAACAAACCATGCTCTAGGGGAGTCCCTCGAGTATAGGCTAGAGAAAGATGAAGAAGAAGTATGAGGCTTCAACACAAAGTCATGGTGGGACTAAACAAGAATCTGGTGCCTATGAAGTACTTCGACATGGGCACCAATTGGCAAACAAGGCTCTAATAGGATGCCCATGGAAGGAAGGTTCTACCACATAAACTACAACACACTTATCAACAAGGAAGGTTAGTGTCGCAATTCAGTGGGGTCGATCCTAAGGCTAAATGAACCAGGAAATGAATAATGCAAAAAATACAGGTAGGGGAAAATCTAACCTATATGCCAGTTTCGAGGTCAATACCTATCAAAACAGATCAATACAACTAACAAATGTCAAAGAAAAATGTCTTCAAGATCCTGTATATAAGGCCAATAACACTCATCAAGAAGTTAATAAATCTAATATAGATAGAAACTTCAGAAAATAAGAGGTGTTATTGAATTAAAAAACTTGAAAACAACAAACTTGGACTATACAATATGTACAAGGTACCACACAGCCTAACAACTCATGCGAGGTAGTAGTTCAGGTAGATCCCACTACTAGGATCTAACCAAGAGTCTCTTCGATAGTCAACCTGGAAAGTCTCCCAAAAGGGAAGAAAACTGATCCAGGTGGATATCGGAGGACACCCACCTATTCCACTGGCTAAAAAAACAATTTTCCACCTTGGCAGTTTTTTGGGTTCCAAACTTTCGGGGCCGTTTTGAGGCCCTAAATGATTTTTTTGGGGATTTGGGGCTCAGGTGACTGCTGGAGGCACTAACCTAAGCCAGTCAAAAATTGTTCTTCTCAGTTAGAACTTTCCAACGGGTTATCGTGTGCCTAAAACAGAGATCGTATGCAAAAGTTACGACCCCAGGAAGTTGATGTACTAACTTACCCAAACGGGGCCCACATGATTGTTGACGCTTCATCTCCTAGGGTTAGGTTTTTGGATGTCTAGGGTTTTTTATATTCTTGTTTATTGTAAAAGGCCTTCAGAGCCTCATTGTAACCATCTTCTTGTGAATGAGCGCAGCCGTCACATCTCTTCTCAAAGATAAGTCACCACCATTCCAGCAAGCTTGTTTTCCACTGCATTTTACAGTTTCAACTTATTTCCTCATTGAATAGAAAACCAGTTTTACTGTATCTCTATTATTTTGTGTTAAGAATCTTTTAATAATCTGTATTCATTTCATTCTACTCATAAAATCTGGATCAAAAACACAAACCACAGTGTAAGTCTTCCCACGGTATAGAAACCGTAGTCATGGCTTCAAGGATAGCCTCATCCGAAGACAATTCAAAATCCGAGAAATCACGCGAACGAGGAGGGTCGACAGTCCCAAAGGGCGAAGAAAAATGACCATATTCCATATGACGATGAAGGTTCTGGCCAGGATTGGCAGAGTCTATCAATGAAGAATCACAAGAACAAGGGCTTGAGGATCTACAAACAGTGAGATCAGACTCAAAAGGAGACTCAAGATCACTCGGACCAAGAGGGGGAAGCAAGGGTTCCCATGCTCCCGTTGGATAACAAAATTGATCAATTGTCGAGACCATGTCTCAAGAAGGCAAACATGATTGCACAGGTTCCTGCTCAGAAGTAATTGAACATCGATAATAAGATGCCACATAATTAACCCATGGCGAGGTAGAGTCTACATAAACACTAGGAACATATAAAGGGGCATCTTGAACTAATGTCGAATTGGTATGGTGATTATCAGATTCCAACTGGTCGATAGTGACAATGCTTCCATTGTGAGGGATATGCATCACTTGAAAAAGCGTAGACACCACAACATTCATAGCATATACATAATCACGCCCAAGAAGCATATTGAAATATAACGGGCCTTGCACCACTATAACATCGACAAGGACAATCTTCCCACCTAACGAGATAGGCAATTGAGGGAGAATCCCCAAATACTCACTAGGACGTTTGTCAAAAGCCAATAGCTCATGCAAAGCAAACACAAGCTCAGTAGAACCCAAAGCTTGCCAAGCCGAGGATGATAAAATACTTGCGGAGGCTCCTTCATCTACAATACATCGGTAAATGTTTTTTGAATTAACTTCAACCCTTATTTGAAAGGGCGTAGAAGAAGGAAGACGAGGCTCAACAAGTTCATTCCAATCAAACGAAACCATCCTAGGACTTGGAGGGGGTGTGGTCGAAGTGAGTGGAATGCCCCCATGTTCTGAAAGTACTGAACTGGAAATGCTAAAGACATAGTCAGTAGACACATCGCTCCCCATCAAAAGAGTGGGATCAACCAAATATTGCAGCAGCGTGACCACTTTGGTAGAATCGACACTCTCCAAGAGAAGAGTGGGATTAGCTAAAGATTTCATCGACGTGACCACTTTGGTAGACTCGACACTCTCCAAGAGAAGAGTGGGACATTGGTGTGACCACTTTCTCAACCACTGGCTGAATAGGTTGTGAGACAACATGGTTTGAAGGCACGTCACCCCTCAAAAGAGGAGTGGGATCAGCCGAAGATTGCATTAACACGACCACTTCATCAACCAAAGGCTGAATAGAGTGTGAGGAAACCTCAAAAGACTTGGAATCAGAAGAGCTTGTAGATAGGGACCACAATCTTCATGCCTCTAGAAGGTTAGGGCATAAATGAGTAAGGTGATCTCACTTGCAAAGCTTACAAGGGAACTTAGGCTTATGTCCTATCTGTCCAAGTTTCTCAACAACATCAATGCCCCCAGCATGACTAGTAGTGGTTGGTTGCACATCTCCAACATGACTTGCAGAGGTTGGTGATTGGTCGATAACATGACTCACTGAGGCTACAGACCTATCGTCGGTATGACTAGCAGTGACTGGACTTTTGCCCCTAGAACGACTTGTAAAGGTTGGGTGTTGGTCTTCAACATGACTAGTAGAGGTTGAGGACCTATCTCCAACATGACTCATAGAGATTGGTGATTGAACTCCAGTATGACTTGTAGGGACTAGGTTTGTGCCCCCAGCATGAATTGCAGAGGTCAGTTGTTGGTCTTCAACGTGACTTGCAGATGTTGATGACCTATCTCCAACATGACTCGCAGAGGTTGGTGATTTCTTCTTCCTATTCTTCCTCTTTCTATTTTGTTTAGACTTTCGGTTACTAGTAGCTAGACTTTCACCATAGAAGGTAGAAGGAGGAGGAGAAGACTTTGTTGAAGAAGGAACGTCAACATGATGCCCACGACATAAGGTGCTTAACCTAGAAGCGTCAAGAGCATTCGGGACATTTGGAATGGTACCCAACCCAACCGGTAGTCCAACATTCAACCTAGGAATGTACAAAGTGGCCATCAAAGGGGCACCAACATTTCTGAAGAGAGGAAAAGCACAAGAATCCCCTTGTGAAGGGGCGCCTTGGTTGGTATTGTCATGAACTTTTTCCATGAAGATCTTATGCACAGATTCTTCCCTTGAGGGATTGTTCAAGTCTGTAACAGTCTCACACGCTAACTCTGGAGAACCAGTGGTATAAAAAACAACGCCTATAAAGAGGTGGCTCCACGATTCTAAGTGGAAGACTGAAAAGTCCTCATGACCAATGGAGTGGGTGGTCTACTACCTTGTGTTAGAGACCCAAAGCAATGACTAACTAACTCGTTATGGAAAACTATGGAGCACAGAGCACACGACTAAAAAGAAAAGCCTAAAAATATACAAACCAAGCAAACTACCTTTCTGAATGCTTATGACCAAGGGAGATGAAGTGTTGATCGTCCAAAGCATTCACAAAGGAAAACGACTGGCCAAGAGAAGTAGTTACCCAGACCTCTGACCGATGGTCCCTTTGGGTGTCGCCTAGAGAGTACAGAGTTTGCCTCAGGTACCGCAATATACCCCTCACAATCACCTGTGTGTCAACCTATATAATGAAAACTAGGCCACCAACTTATAATCAACAACCAGGGGGGTACAATTGATAGTCGGGTGAGTGTATGGGCAGGGTAACTAAGCCCGAAGATACTCCTGAGGCCNATATACCCCTCACAATCACCTGTGTGTCAACCTATATAATGAAAACTAGGCCACCAACTTATAATCAACAACCAGGGGGGTACAATTGATAGTCGGGTGAGTGTATGGGCAGGGTAACTAAGCCCGAAGATACTCCTGAGGCCTGAAACGCAACAGGGCCAAAATCACTCTTAGAGTACCTTGGACGGATCCAAATGTCTCAGAGGTCTGACACAAGTCGGGCCAGTAATGCTATAGGATTATGTTACACATCAAAATTACTCATTACAAGGATGACCTATTGTCGTCATTGCTAGTGTCGTAAGTGTCACATTTTGGCCTCAAGTGTCGCAAATATAATACTATCATCTTGCCTATGTCGCATCGACATTATCAAGAACACTTTAAAGACACCTCAAAAGACTGGTTTTGAAGAGGAGAAATCATTTGACAAACAGTACAAGTCTTTTGCCATGAAAAAAACCAGTCAAAAACCATTTTTGAAAGGCAGCGCTCCCCTATACACTGTCAGGAAGCGCCAACGCTCTGTACCCTCTTTTGGGCGAGCGTTGTAACGCTCTGTGCCCTTTTTTGAGGAAGCGCTAGCCTTTTTGAGCGAATTTTGGACAGTTGAGGGAAATTAGGGAAGAATCCCCTTCATCTCTGGAGTTTGTTGGATTCGAATCTGAGGTCAAGCCTTAATCTTAGGGAAGATCCACAACTGAAGGAGAAGGATCCTCAACCTATCCCAAGAGTCTCTCAAGTGGTTAGGCCTCTCCAAGACTATATAAGGAGGCCTCCTCATGGTGAAAGGGGAGGCATTGTAAAGCATCAAACTTATGATCTCATAAGGGAGATATCATTAAAGTATCAACATTCTGTGTGTGGATTATTTGAGCAAGGGTCTGGACAAAGAGAGCTTAGTGAATATGTTGCACCTACATCCATGGCTATAAGCATTTCACTTTGTTTTCATTAATATAAATCTATGCTTGGCTTGTTTCCTTTAAAGTTTGTGTACGTTTCATAAACTTGTTTCTTTTATAGATCCATTATGAAGCTAATCATTGGTAGAGTAGCAAGTATGTCTCGTTGTTGTTGCTCATTATATTGCAGGACCTTCTGAAGAACTTGGAGATCAAGATCAACCTGTATCGAGCAAGGACAAACGTCCGTAAAAAGGTATTTACTTTTATTCCTTCTTCTTCTTTGATAGTTTAGCTTCATGGAAAGGAAAGTCAGTGTCCACAATAGCACCTTTTTGTCTTGGCCTTAGGAGTCTAGAATCCAAGAGAGAATCCACTTGTCCGCAGGGGGATTTCTCTGTAACAGAAATTGGTGACTCCACCGGGGTGCTGACTCTTTTTGGGTGCTTGGGTGACCCCAAGGCATCAATTTTAAAATACATTTTTTGCCTAAAAACCAAAAGTAAACCATACAAATTGAAGAGAGGAAGAAGAGCACCAACCTGGTCCAGACGACGACGAAAACAAATGACCGTAGCTCTGGCACCGAACAATGTAAGATTCACCCTCGAAAGCTCAATTTCTCCACTGCTACAAATCTTTGCACAAATGAAATGGTAATTGACATTTTTCCTATATTACTATTTATAAAATTTCATTTTTGCTTAAGGTATAGTTATTTTTGGGTTTTGAAAATATTTTGGAGGCCTTATTAATACACTGGAATGCAGTTTTGACATTATTGGCAGGTTTTGAAGCGGTTTCGTTCGATTTTTTATCTTGTCGCACTAACGAGCATGGTCTTTCGTCCGTTCTCACGCTCATAAAAACACGAGAACGCACCGAGCAACCTTTTATCTCTTTTTCGGGCTCGTATGGATACATGAAAAAGGAACCCTCTGGAGTCGTCTTTAAGCTCTTTTCAAACTCTCTAAGCATGAAAATATTGTCGAGTGATCTTGCTTCCTTTCCCACTCGTTAAAAGGTTTGAAAGGGCGTCTTTCGAGTGATAATTTATCTCTTTTTTGGCCTCGTGAGACTAACATTACGAAAAAGGACAACACTGGAGTCTTCTTTAAGTCATTTTCAGACTCTCTAAATATGAAAAACCACCGAATTTACCTTCTCTGGACTCGTTAAACAATCATACATTGAAGGGCCCATATGAGACTGAACCCTTACTTATTCCAGTTCGTTAAAAAGGAAGAGGGACTTACCAAATGTGAGTTATATTGAGCATGTGTTACCCTCCTCGAGCTCGTTTAAATCAAAAAGAGGTACTCGTATATCTGGATGGGGGAAAAATTGAAGGAAGCAAGCTAAGCAGTTTTTGAGAACATTACCAATAATTCTTAGAGTCGCCCTTGAACACGACACTTTGTCTTTGCACACATTTTAATCCGCTGAACCTCTACATTGAACCAATCCTCTGAGTTTCCTTACTCCTTTGGGTCATCCAACGAAAGTCACAGTATCCACTGCATCATCAAGTTTTGGTCCATGTCAAGTTTCTGATGTCGTGCCTCAGTGTTCAAGGGAAGTATCTGCCTCAAGAGTCAACCATCACAAATTCTTGTTTCAATACCCATGTCAGTCCATGTTCATTTGATCCACCAATTACATCTCTGTGTCAGTTTCGTGTCATTGATGGGGGATACATCAAAGCCATCCTACGACGAGTCTATCCCTGTCGACTTCAACACATTATCCAGGGATTAGACCTAGAAACCAGTTAGCACCTTGGGACCTGCATGCCTCAATGGCAGGCCTCCTCGTGTCCGACAGTGAGTTTACTTCATTGACCTCTGATCGGATGATGTCACAAATGTTCGACTTCAGCTCATCCATTCACATTCGTTGGAATGTACTAGAGTTCCTTGGGAATCGTTGACATCAATGGCGATCTCCCTCGTGCTTGTTAACGGTTCACCTCATTGACTGGTAATCAAGTGGTTTCTGCCATGTTCGACATCAGGACATCTATTCACATGGTTGGATTCGTACTACATCAGGATCGTTAAGAAGACCCTGGGTTGAGTCATCACTCTTAAGTGTACTTTGCCCAGGTTGTGACGGAGTTTCTCTTGAACATTGACACATATATTGTCACATAGATCCACTTTGTATTGGTCGTGGCTATGTCTTGTCGTCTCGTAGATCCACTGTGTATTTTTCGTGGCTATGATCAGTTCAGGTCATGGGAGTATAGATCCACATTGTACCTTCAGTGGCTATACCCTTTTTGTCAATATCATTATGGATCCGCAGTGTATTTTATGGCGGCCATACCTTAAAAGTCTTTATCACTCAAGCATAGGTATGCCTGCCTTGGGTTTGAAACATGTCCTAATATTTGTTTGATGGTTGTGTGCAACTTCTATCGGGTTCTTTGAGTCTATACCCTTGCTTGAAAAAGTCTACAAAGTACTTCAATAAGTAGTTCTCATCTTCTAACTTCGCACTTTGGGGGACAATCTATTACACATCAAAATTACTCATTACAAGGATGACCTATTGTCGTCATTGCTAGTGTCGCAAGTGTCACATTTTGGTCACAAGTGTCGCAAATATAATACTGTCATCTTTCCTATGTCGTATCAACATTATCAAAAACACTTTAAAGACACCTCAAAAGACTGGTTTTGAAGAGGAGAAATCATTTGACAAATAATACAAGTCTTTTGCCATGGCAAAAACCACTCAAAAACCATTTTTGAAAGGCAACGCTCCCCTATACATTGTTAGGGAGTGCCAATGCTCTATACCCTCTTTTGGGGGAGTGTTGCAATGCTCTGTGCCCTCTTTTGAGGGAGCGCTAGCCTTTTTGAGCGAATTTTGGACAGTTGAGGGAATTCAGGGAAGAATCCCCTTCATCTTTGGAGTTTGTTGGATTCGAATCTGAGGTCAAGCCTCAATCTTAAGGAAGATCCACAACTGAAGGAGAAGGATCCTCAACCTATCCCAAGAGTCTCTCAAGTGGTTAGGCCTCTCCAAGCCTATATAAGGAGGCCTCCTCATGGTGAAAGGGGATGCATTGTAAAGCATCAAACTTATGATCTCACAGGGGAGATATCATTAAAGCATCAACATTTTGTGTGTGGATTATTTGAGCAAGGGTCTGGACAAAGAGAGCTTGGTGAAGTTGTTGCACCTATATCCATGGTTGTAAGCATTTCACTTTGTTTTCATTAATATAAATCTATGCTTGGCCTGTTTCCTTTAAAGTTTGTGTACGTTTCATAAACTTGTTTCTTTTATAGATCCATTATGAAGCTAATCATTGGTAGAGTAGGAAGTATGTCTCGTTGTTGTTGCTCATTATATTGTAGGACCTTCTGAAGAACTTGGAGATCAAGATCAACCTGTATCGAGCAAGGACAAACGTTCGTAAAAAGGTATTTACTTTTCTTCCTTCTTCTTCTTTGATAGTTTAGCTTCATGGAAAGGAAATTCAGTGTCCACAATAGCACCTTTCTGTCTTGGCCTTAGGAGTCTAGAGTCCAAGAGAGAATCCACTTGTCCGCAGGGGGATTTCTCTGTAACAGATTCACCCCCAATACACACTCTCCCAAACACTTTGTCGGGATCAGGAGTGGATATCTTCGTCTCCGTCCTCCACATGGCCTCGTGTTTGACTCCTGTGTGAGAGGAGCTTCCCGGATTGAGTAATTACAAGGTGGATTTTTCACACCCTAGCAAAGACACCTAAGTTAAGTTTTGGTTGGCCTTGGAGAGTTTACCTCTCCACACCTAATCCAAGGCCCTAGCCTAAGCTATTGGTGAACCATAGAAAAAGTGTTACTAATATATTTTAGATTAGCGCGTTCATTTTAAGGGCTTTTCTTACTCAAGGAATGGAAGTGCAACTTATGTTGTTTGAGACTCTTGCAAAAATTAAACTTATTAGAACATTGGCAAAGAAGAATTTACACTAATTCTACAAATGAAAAAGAGTTTCAAGCAAAAAGCATGAACAATCCTTCAAACATAAAGATGCAATGTTTTCTCCTTTCCATGCAAAATGAACAATGCAACTTTCGAGTGAAACAAAAGAGAAAATGAAAAGATTTTCTTTCTTATTTTTCTTTAGAAATGCTTTCAAGATGAGAAGAAAACACAACTCTATGTTAATTCCTTTTTCTTTTTCAAATAATAATGCAAAGCAATGCAAAGAAAACACAACCCTCCATAGCCCGTAAACTCTGCCGAATTCCACGCAATTTATATTTTTTGCAACTTTTGAAGGTAAACACATGCTATTTAGCATGCAACATGCGTGTGTATGCAGACTAACTAGCATGCAACATGCGAGTGTACGCGGGCTATTAGTTCAGCAGGGCATGTACTCTCTCCAAAAAATGTTTTTTTAAAAGGAAGCCTCAAAGGTATTTTGGTAAAGTATGCAAATGGAAGGGTCAATGTCTTGTATGCATAGATAAGGCAGTTTGGACTATAACACATGGTTAAATGTAGAAGCCCGTGAGGAGCTTCTTAGGGAATAGTAAACCATTTATGTTTGCTCTATCTTTGTGTGTTCTGTGTTATTATCTTCTTCTTATATGTTTGTTAACTCGGCTTGCAGTTTGGAAGTCCAATAAGTGGTATCAGAGTTGAGGTCTAGTGAAGGCATGTGAGAGTTGAGGTCTAGTGAAGGCATGTGAGAGTTGAGGAGAAGGCCCAGAGAAGGAGAATTTGTCAATTGCACACAAAGAATTTGTCCCACGTGCAGAGCAAACCCTAGCCATTGAGGTTAGAATTTTTAGTGGAGATGACCATTTTTGGTGAAAGAGTTGGTGAGTCTATCCAGAAATCACTGGAGGGTGCTGGATAGGGCGGGGAAGAGTGGAGATCATAATCCCAATGGTAGAAGCAACCAATGAAAGCGAAGGTTAGCGATAACCAGGATGAGTACCCGAAGAATTTACCATCTCTGGAGATGAACAACCATGGTGACTTGGCAATGGGAAGATCTCTTGTAATTTGATCAGATATGCAAAATGTCCAGTCATGAACCTGTTGCCCGAGGGCTATGAGTTGAAGCACACCTATTATTCTTTCAGCTTGACGGGGAGGCAAAAATTAGAGGTGAGGCTGGAGTTGCGTGATCGCATAGCTGAGTTGACTGCCCGTGTGAGAGATTGGGCACATAGAGACGTAGCCCCAGCTGTTGAGACCACGCAGAAGGATGAAATCACCCATTTTAGTGGAGGTCACAGAGACTAAAAAGGAGAAATTCTCGCACAGAGTTGAGGTCGAGTGGTTTTGTGAGAGCCAGTCTGTCCATGCCTTGTGTAGAAGAGAAAGGGTTGAACTCGAGGTGGAGCACGCACAGAGGGTCGAGGAAGAATTCGGTTTAGAGTTTCCTGCACATAGAGGGTCGATTTCGAAGATCCAAGGGTTGGGCCGCTCGCTGCCAAGGAGAATGTCGTAGAACGAGAGCCAGTGTAAGGGTAACCAGATGGGCACTCACCAGGGGCACAAATGATTAGCTGCATCAAGGGCGGGATGCCTGCAGAAGCGATAGAGCAACGTGATTTTAAAATCTCAAGTACTAATCTAACCATTTGTCCTTTATTGATAACAAATCTTTTTCAGTAAGAAGGATCTTTAGATTGACAATGAATCTTGAATTGTTATGTGATTAGATTCACTTGACTAAAATTTTATACTTGTGAAATTAACTTACATAATCCATTCATCATAAGTGAAATGTGAGATGTAAATAAGAGATCACCAGAGAACAAATATCATCAAAACACACCAAAACTTGATAATGAAGTTCACTAGACATCCTCGCTACGTCTCTAGGTCCACTCCGAATAGTGGGACCGCTCTTCATTAATCTCAAAATTCTTGAAATAATACAATGAAAGGCTTACAATTCAACTTCTAAAATCACCTTTCAGTTCTGCAATTCAAAAACTGAAATAGAACCCACCACTAGATTCTACAGGAAATTCTGAGACTTTTAAGTATAGACTCAATTGTACTTGGATTGGTAACAAAGGCTGTAGAAACACTTTTGTGATCAATTGCTCCAACTCATAAACAAAGGTTAGATTCAAACTCCTCTTGAAATTCTCGAAATTTTGAGTACAAACTCGGTAGGCTTATGGATAGGCTCTTAGGACTCCCCCTCTAGCACAAACTCCAACATTGTGTGCAAATCCTGTCAGATTCGTATTGTGCATCGATTTTCATGTCCATTCGTCCCCATCTCGATCCACATGTTGGTTCAAATAGGCACAAAAACAAACTAAAATAGGAAATGCGTTATTTGCTTAACAGACTGCGCCCTATGGCGCATTGGTTGGGGAGTTGGAATGTTAAGTGGGAGGTTGTGGCTTCGAATCCCACAAACCTCTCCCTTTGG